>PYAF01003416.1:0-19607 GCA_007407185.1 Glycine tomentella | reverse complement strand
CTCCCTTGCACGTTGAGCTTCATTCTTGGAGGCCACTCTTTGTGATTTCACGTGGAATGCTAGTTTATGGATTCCAAATTTTACAAATATCTTCCTAAGTCATTATTGTTACTTTACACTAACTTAATTCTTATTGGCTAACTAGTTTACTTCTTTGAATTTGCTACCACTTCCTTGTCTTAGCTTGTTTACACGTGAACTTCTCAATTTGTGTAGGATCTTCCATTTATTTTTGGCTCCAACTGTAAGGTGCTTGGTTTTATGACCAATCTTGACTTTTTCCCAAAACCCATATTAGTAAAATAGTGGTTCTGAATTTATTAACCGTTGGATCTTCTTAAAATTTTAATGGTATACTCCTAACTTACATATCTAGCTTTTGACCGTTGGGATCTTTGAAATAATATCTAGAGCTTCCTCCGTGCCCAAAGGAGTCAAGGAGGCAGTTTTCTTCAAAAAAAAAATCTTCCTAATGCTATCATGACTTGCTTTCTATTTGTTTTGATTTCATTGGCTATTGTTTCTCCATCTTCCAAGTGTCCAATTTCCACATTCTTCTTCATATTATACATAGGATTGCTAGCTTGAAGAGTAATCTTCACAAATATTTTCATTTT
Organism: Glycine tomentella; assembly: GCA_007407185.1. Classification (NCBI taxonomy): domain Eukaryota; kingdom Viridiplantae; phylum Streptophyta; class Magnoliopsida; order Fabales; family Fabaceae; genus Glycine; species Glycine tomentella. The sequence goes on along the minus strand of PYAF01003416.1, from coordinate 18,990 downwards.
ACACATAGAATAGCTTAGGTTTAGTGGATTTTATGCTTTTGTTACCAAGTGATTTTATCTTACTTCTTATTGGTCCATTTTGCCTTGAATTATTAAAATTACTAAACTCACTCATTTAAAACACTTATTCCTCTCATAATTAAGAGAAAATTTCATAGATTATGTCAACACTTTTCTTATAATTTTCTGATACTTAGGGTAGTCTAGATTAAGCTCTTTTAAACCTAGCTTTCAAAATTCGTAGAAATTCTATTTTGGGGTTTTTTGCCCTCAACCTTGCTGATAATTTGTTATCTAAAAGTGTTTTATCCTATGCTCAGGTTTCTATTAATTTATGAGGTCATCTTGATCAGTTTTGACCTAGGGGCATTTTGGTAATTTCACCACTTATCCTAGGGGCAAAATCATCATTTCTAAAAAATGTTTAGGGAAACTCTGTAATTGTTATCCTAAGGGTATTCTGATTATTTTTCAAACATCCCAGAGTGTTTATAAAATTTCTTCCTTAAAATATCTTGCTAAAATGCCTAGGGGCATTTTGGTCATTTCCAAAATGTCCAGGGGCATTTTCGTCATCTTTCCCAAATCTTTTGTACTGCCTCTAATTAATATTTTACCCTATTAATTGACCGTGATTCTCAAAATTTTGGGATGTTACAGTCCGTGGGTAGCCGCCGTTCCTCGTCAAACTCGAGTTCTCTCCACTTCCCTTGCAAATGGAGGTTTCTCAGAACAAGAGGGTTTTGGTGAAATGGAGGAAGGATTTAAGCTCTCTCAAGGTTTCTACTAGGAGGTTTGGATGGTCTAGGAGGTGTTTGGGGTCACAAGGCAAGGTTATGGGAGCTTGGAAAGCTCTCCCATGGAGGTTTGGGCACTGCGGAAGAAGGAGAAGAGTTTTCTCCTCTCCAAAACGCGATTCCCCCTTTTATACTGGCCCTGCTCGAGGTCTGGCGCGATCCAGGCCAGATCTCGCGCCATCAGTGCCAACTGCACCGACATTGTGGCACCATCAGTGCCACCCCCACGCTACCAGCGTAAACCTGCCGAACCTGTGGCGCGATCCGCACCACACCCCGCGCCATCCGCGCCACACTCCAAACCCAGTTGGCGCCCCTAGCGCCAACTCTGGCGCTCCAAGCGTGGACTTTCAGAGAATCTCGCATTGCCAGCGCGAGCCTGGCGCCACCTTCCAGAGAGTCTGGCGCCATCCGCGCCAGCTCTGGCGCTAACCGCGCCACACCCTTAACAGGGTTTTCTACTGAAGGATCCGGCGCTATCAGCGCGGGATCTGGCGCCACCTGCATCACATGGAGGGTCCTTACATTCACCCCTCATTTTTAGGAATTTTGTCCGCGAAATTCCCAAATCCATATCTCACTGTGGATTAACTTCACAAATCTCACAGGTCATGTAGGATTTATCAGATTCTCTCAAATCTGAGCACTGTCGGGCTTTTCACATGTGATGTATCCATCACACCACCAACTGGAACACATGGCAACTCTAATGCCATCCAGGTGACTGGGAGGCAACCTCTTCTCCCTCAAAGCCCATCCTACACCTATGACCGGAGACAGCCTCAGACACCTGATTACCCTTACCCACTGTCAGGGTTCGGTGTCTAGGATCACATATTCCTTTCTATCGACTCCGAGCTGTCAAACCTAACTCTGATCCTCCGGATCTGCTCAAGAGTCCTCTGAACCAATCTCAGGTTCAAGAAGTTGTTTCTATCTCTTACCTCTGCCCAAACAACTGAAGTCCTGCACCATTGGCCTCCACAAGGCCCCACAAGGTGCCATGGTTCATTAACACTATCACGGAACTCCATCTAAGGCAGGCATCTACCCAGCTAGTACCCTGCTTCAAGGTACAGTCATTAGCAACACATCCTCCAGGATCTGGATGGCTCGCTCCATCTGATCATCTATCCGAGGATGGTAGGCTAGCTTAAGCCTCAGCTGGGTTCCAAAACTTCCGAAGAACACCTCACTCCTAGAGGTAACTTCGGATCCCTGTCACTAACCACGTGACATGCCCGACACTAGCCATATCCACGACCATGTCTCTCCTCATTCCTGACCACCGGAAATCTTATCAGGATACAAACACATCATAGTGGCCCTTGGATGACCAACCAACCAATCCTTATGAATCTCAATAAGGACGGCGTCCACCAACTTTCTCTCTTGGCACTACCATAAGGCTTAGCTCATCATAAGCCACGTGCCTATAAGAGACATCTCGCTGGTCTAGCACAGCCCTCACAGCCACATCCTGCGGCTGGGCTTCTCAAACTTCCGCTGCGCGACTCTGATCATCATCAAACTTGGTCTCTCTCCATTAGAGACCAGATGATCCTCTGTCATCGACAGGCGCACCTCTTTGAGCTGCTCACTCAGTTCACAGTCAAAGACTGTCATCTTGCATGGAACACCCTCATGCTATCATGCTCGAGATCTCAACATGTCCAAGCCTCTGTTGGGACGCATCTCAAGCATACTGGCCACCTGGCCTGGCCTCCCGGCCCTCACACAACATGAGCAAGTATCTTGCTCTGTACTCATGGCGGATCTCATCAACGCCTGGCGGATATCATCAACGCCTACAACAATGGCGGAGCTACCTCAACGCCAACCTCAGTGTGAGACTAAAACTCACACTTGTGTCATTAAACATATGGCAGAGTTCCTCAATGCCTGGCAGAGAAATCCTCAACGCCTGACAGAGATTCTCAACGTCAATCTCAGTGTGAGAATTGAAATCACACTCGGGCCGTCCCATCAGGAACTACCCCTTACACATGGACGCACGTCTATGGCACCTCCGAGGTATAGAAGGAGCTCCTCAACCTCTATCCTCTTGGTCCGTAAGAATAACCAATTCCCTGGGAGCTCCTCAACCAGAGAAAACCAACTAGGAGGAAAACCCTCTCCTAGGGAGGTCCATGTCTGCTGTCTCACCAACCACCGCTTCCTTGAAGCGTGTTACTCTCCATAACACAAATGGAGACACTATCACACATACATACATATATATATATATATATATATCAGGTATAGAATCATACCTTGCCTCTGGTCAGAATCTCTGACGGCTCATCTGGTACCTCTGGAGACTCTCTCTGTCTGGTTGTCCTCCTCAGGATACTCTTTCGCATAGTGGCCCTGCTGGCCACATCTATAACATATCAACTGACCCGTAGGGCATACTCCCCAGTGATTCTTCCCACAAGCATCACACTGGGGTGTCTCTGGTCTCTGCAGCACTCCTCTGCGACCGGGCACCGTCATGCGCTTCTGAGCTGTAGTCAAATACACTCCCAGCTCCTCGCCTCTACCCCTCTCAGCTGGGTCAGAAACTCTGGGTCTATCAACCCGTTGGCCCGTCAAGAAAGTAGGCTGCTTGCCTCGACATCTGCTAAGCATAGCCTCAACTTGGCGACACTGTCTCACCAAGCTGTCCATATCTTGAGATCCACTGCCGGCCACCAGCACCTCTATATCCTCTCTAAGTCCCCTCTGGAACTTAGTCGCAAGGACTTCAACATCTGGCATGGATCTCCTGAAATGAGCATATTTGGCCAGCTCATTAAACCTAGCCAAATACTCATCCACAGTCATGTCCCCCTGGACTAGACTGTCAAACTATGCCTGCTTCTGCTCTCTAGCTTCCCTGGGAAAATACTTGTCCAGGAAACAGGCCTCGAACATCTGCCAGGAAAGAACCTCTCCCCGGCCTCTCAACAGTGCTCCTGTGGTCATCCACCACTCATGGGCATTGCCCTGCAGCATATAGGTCGCATATAGCAACCTCTGGTGATCCGGACATTCCATCACCTTAAAGATCTTTTGCATAGCCTGCAGCCACCTTGCTGCGGCAACCGGATCATAACCACCATAGAAGGCTGGAGGGTCATGCTTACGAAAAGTGATAAGCATCTTCCCTCGGGCTGCAACATCCATCTCTGTCTCCATATGGGAGATCCGGTCCCCCCTCAGGTGACTCGCACCTGTCTGGTGGTGACTTCCTTCGCCCTCATGCACAGAAGGTGTGGGGGATACTCTGTCACCCCTCCTTTGAACTCTGACCTCCTCTAGCAACTCCTGATGAGCCTTCATCAAGGCCTCATACCTCTCTCTGTCAACAGCTCTCTCACGCTGCATATCCTTCTGAATCTGCCTATTTGCAGCTAACTCTTGCTGCAGAGCTGCCATCGCAGCAGCTACTGGATCAGACTGGGCACTGGTCACCCTACTGTTGTTTCTGGATCTCGGCATGACACTGCACATGTACACAAAACAGTGAGTTGATCAGGCCCACATATAGTGTACCCACATGCAATGCTCATGTCAGATCAAACAATAGTAGCAAGCAACACAACATTCCATACATAATGATTCTATCAAGAAACCGCTCTGATACCATTAATCACCTCCAGGACTTTCACCACACATGCCTGAGAGAGATCATCCCACATCGGGGGCACTCCATCCCTCAAGACTTTCCAGTCCGCTGCCTGAGAGAGATCATCTCACAACGGAGGCACTCAATCCCTCAGGACTTCCAATCCTCTACCTGTGAGAGACTATCCACACAGGGAGCTCTCAATCCCACAGGACTTTCCACTGCCTGGGAGAGACTATCCACACAGGGAGCTCTCAATCCCCCAGGACTACTCATCAACTGCCTGAGAGAGACTATCCACACAAGGAGCTCTCAATCCCTCAGGACTTCCAATCAGATACCTGAGAGAGACTATCCACACCGGGAGCTCTCAATCCCTTAGGATCTCTAATCATCTGCCTAAGAGAGACAATCCACACAGGGAGCTCTCAATCCCTCAGGACTTTCCATCACACATGCCTGAGGATAACCACTCAGGACTTTCATCATCACTGCCTAAGGAGGAACATCCATACAGGGCAATCCATCCTTAGGACTCTAGGCGGAGAGCAGTGGCACCTCCAAGGAATCTCAACTATTCCAGGGAGTCCTCAAACTCTTCCTCTGGCTAGGGAACCTCAGCTAGCCCGATACTATTCCAGTATCCTATAGATTCCATCACTGACCATCTCATGGTCTTTATCACAATCACAGAACACTCTCACAGTGTTCATCAATTCAGAGACCCAAGGCCTCACACCTGAAGCCACATGTGCTAGAACACCCTCACACTATCTCAGTGTCTATCCTAGGGTTCATCATTTCATTCATATTTCTAGAACGGTCTGAGTTTCACTCCAAGTATCGTTCATCTAGCCTTTCAGGCTTCAAACACATATAATTATCAATAACAGGCCACATTGGCCTTTCTCATGCAATACAAATACATATCATTAATTGCATGGCATATCTAGACATCACCCACTTGGGTGGCAGCCAAAAGCAAAGGGAAAACCCCAGAACGATGAGCTTACCTGGCAAGCTGTGCCTCATAGCTTCAACCTTGAACTATGGCCTGCATCTCTACAGTATGACTGGTCATCCTTGCGAGGAAGGATTTGTTCCTGGCTATGGTCATACATTGATGATGTCCATGTTTCATACTTCATGTTCATGAATGGAAATAGAATGAAGGCTCGCGTATACCTGTGGGTTTCAGTGGGCTGAGAATGCAGGTACTAACGGGTCATCAGGTTTGGAATTCCCTAGTGACGCTGGCTGATCACCGGGTGGGGGATTGGCCAGTGCACGATAAGGTGGCCCTGATAGGCAGTGAATCATTTTTCCTATGAGAGGCTATTTATGGGATATGGTATGCTGATAGATGAGTTAAGTGCATGCATCATTCTGAGTATGATTGTTGAGTTCTGAAATGAACTGGATGATTGGTTTGTCAAGTGTGTATTGGATTGATGGATTTTTGATAATGATTGTGGTTGTTAATGGTGTTTCCTTTCCGATTGTTTTTATCTGATGCTTGTTGGTTTTATATAATAAACTCACCCTTGCATTTGTTGTATCGTGTGGTTGGTATTTGTGATCATCGCAAACTTTCGTTCATGTGAGCAGATGAGCAGCAACAGGTGACCTTGGAGGGAGATCTTCTTTTTGGTTGAAGCCTCCAAGCCGACATGATGATGTTGGATTTCATTTTGGAGAAAGAGTTGTATTTTGTTAATCAACTTTTTCTTAGTTAGTTCTTTGACTTTTTGTTAGATATGCAATTTCAGGTGTATATACATGTAAAACTATAGGGAGTTCTAACATGTGTGGATGACATGTACTAATTTCATATATATGTCCATATGTGTTTAATTAACTCAGCTTATGTGTGGTTGCATGCATGGCCTGTCCCTAGCCAGGATAAAGGAGGAGGGTTGGCGTCAAGGGTTGCGAACCTGTCGTAAAAAACCAGCTATTTTTATGTAATGAACCCTTATGATATTTCGTTGGGGCGTTCCTTTCATAGCGACGCGTTACATCGGGCCCCGAGTGTATCATAAAATGAGCTAGGGTCTTTGCCACAAGGCAAGGCGCTACATCGATTCCGGGATGTAGTGATAAGTGAGCTTGGGTCCATGCCAAAAGGCAAGGTGTAACGCCCTAAAATTTCAATAATTGAAAGTAGATGTTTGATGCATTTCTTGTGTTATTTGATTATTTGATTAGTTTAGATTGGTTGAAATGTTATGTGGATTATCCATGTGCAATTGCTTGGTGTAGATGTCAAGTTATGCGGAGTTTGTTTGAGCTGTGTTGAATTGTGTGATTCCGAGTTTGACCTAAAAACCTGTTTTAGTAAAATCACCATTCTAGATTGGTTTGGATCTCCTTCAAATTTTAAAGGTGGGTTCCTAACCCAAATATGTAACTTTTGACCGTTGGGATTAGCAAAATAACTTCTGAAGCATGAGATATTAAATTTTCATAGCAGTAGTGAAATTTCAAATTTAGGTTAGCTCACTCAAGCGAATTTTTGCAGGTCAAGGTGGTGTTAAATATGTATTTAAGCTTTCAAATCACAAAAATTGTGACTTTTGTTCCTCCCAACAGCCAAGCCACCTCCGACCATCATCCTCCACCACCCACAGCCACCGGAGACCACCACGAGGCACCGTCGCTTGCCATTGGACCACTGCACGAAGAAAAACACTTTAATCGAGCGGAATCTTCAAAACTCAACTAAAGGATCCGGTAGAGAATGGAGCCTCCAATCCTCTTATCTTAGTTTTCTTGAGGTAATCTTAGTTTCCTTTGCCTTCTTCTAGCTAGTTTAAGCCTATCTTCATGTCTCTTGTTATTCGGGTATGTTATTGATTGTTTCTATACTTCCTTTAAAACCCTTTGAAAATGAGATGTTGTAAAAGTCTCCTTTTTATGAAACTGATGTCATTTTCATGATCCTTGTTGAACCCTGGTCACATTGGTGTGATCGAAATTTCAAAATGATGTCTTTTGATGTGGACTCCCAAAACACCATTTTAGCCTCTTTTTAAATTTGAGTTGGTATTGATCCTGAATGCTAACGTTATCCTTGATTATGAAATCTATACAAAATTATCTTCAATTTGGTATATAGAACTTCGCGTTTGGGCCAAAGCACGTGAACTTGAGAAATCCCAAAATGACGTTTCAAGGAGCTAATAGAGGGATATAGAAAGGTAAGGGGAGTTTATTATTTGGTTATAGTTTTGATACCATAGTTGGGGGCCAGGGAGTCCAACTATCAAGATAGCTACCTGTCCCTGTTGTCTGCTAATTTTCAAGAAAAACTACGTTTTTAACTAATGGGATGCGATGTATTTATGATTGATGTGTGTTTGTTCATGTGTGTGCTCGTTTTCAAGAAAAACTGTTTTTAACTAATGGGAAGCTATAAATTGGCTTGTTGATGGATAAAACTATGAATGCTATTATTATTGTGATGATTGGATATTTGGGAAAAGTCTTAATTATAGAGGAGACTCTGCCCAAAATTTTATAATATGTTTTCTTATTCGATTCTTTATTAATTTTTAAATGGACATAAGAATGTGTTTTCTATATTGTAGTCCTCCTCTTTAATTTAGAATTTTCGTAAAATACCAGTCTTGTGGTAATATGAATTATGGATGAATGAGGTGATATTGATGTCATTGATAATGTTGAAATGAGATGTTATTGATGTGTTAGTGATGATTGAATGAGATAATGATGATGTGTTTGATAATGTACAAATGAAATAAAGTCGATGTAGTTGATGATATTGAAATGAGATGACTTTGATATGTATGATGGTGAAATTAGTGATGTGGTGTGGATATTGATAATGAAATTGATAAGAGATTATGTTGTTGCTAATAATGTTCATTATGTGATATGGATATATATTGACACCCACGGGGGGTGCATGAATGTTACCCTTGCGAGGAAGGATGTGTTCCTAGCCAGGTCATGCATTGATGGTGCCCATGGTTGTCATTGTGTGATGTGGATATACATGGATACCCATGCAGGGTGTATGACTAGTTACCCTTGCGAGGAATTCCTAGCCAAGTCATACATTGATGGTGGCCATGGCTATATGCTCTGTATGTACACGTGCGATGCAGTGACCGGTTGGTTACCCTTGCGATGAAGGATGTGCTCCTAGCCACGATCAGTGCATCAGTGAACCCATATTGGGGTGTTATGTATGTACATGGGGGTGTATGACGGGTTACCCTTGCGAGGAAGGATGTGTTCCTAGCGGGGTCATACATTGATGATACCCATGTTTCATACTTCATTTGCATTGATGGAAATAAGATGGTGGCAGTAGGGTACAGAGGTACTAGGGGGGCATCTCTGTTTGGAACTCTCTTTTGACTCAGGGTTCATCACCATGGGGGGAGCAGCCCGTGCACAACAGAGTGACCTTGACGAGCTACTACATCATTTTCCTGAGAGAGACTATTTCCATGAGGATGGTACCAAATTGCATGCTGATAGATGAGTCAACTGCATGCATCATTCTATGTATGATTGTTTGAGTTATGAAATGTATTGGATGATTGGTTTGTTGAGTGTGTATTGGAATCATGGATTTTTGTTAATGATTGTGGTGGGTAATGTTGTTTCCTTCCCAATTGCTGCTATCTGATGTTTGTTGGTTTTATATAATATACTCACCCTTGCATTTGTTGTACCGTGTGGTTGGTACCTGTGATGATCACGAACTTTCGTTCGTGAAAGCAGATGAGCAGTAATAGGTGACCTTGAAGGGAGATTCTTTTTGTTGGAGTTGCCAAGCCGACGTGATGACGTTGGAATTCTTTTTGGGAAAGAGTTTGTTTTGTTAAACAACTCTTTCTTAGTTAGTTCTTCGATTCTTTTTGTTGGTCATGTAAGATTTCAGGTGTAAATATACGTAAAATCAAATTAAGTTTTGGTATGTACCGGTTCAATATATGCATACATGTGTATTCAATTATGTAATTGTATCGTGTGTATAATAATGGTAATGGTATTATTGCGAAAAAATTTACTACCATTTTCATAATCAAATTAATGGAGATTTCATATTAAAATTGAAATTACACGATCTAGAGTTAGTGATATCGTAGTGACGAGGTGATACAATCCTAAAACCAAGGCAAGTGAAGGAAGACTTGGAATTACACATGGAAGCACTTCCTTTGGTGATTAAAGGGCCAATGACAAGGGCTAGGGCTCAAATACTCCAAGATCATATACAATCCAAAGGGCATGACCCTGTAATAGTAATTGGCATCTTCAGTGATGAAGGCCATTTTTTCTTCGTCCGGGGTGTGCATTCTGATTTGGTTGTAACCAAAATATGCATCCAGGAAACTCAAGATGTGGAACCCGGACGCCCCATCGACAAGTCTGTCAATGTTGGGTAATGGATATGCGTCCTTGGGACATGCCTTCTTGAGGTCTGTAAAATCTGTGCACATGCGCCATTTGCCACTGGCTTTTTTAACCATGACAACATTGGCGAGCCAGGTGGAATACTTGACTTCTCTGATGAAGTTGGCTTTGAGCAGTTTGTCTACCTCTTTTTTGACCGCCTTTCGCCGTTCTTCTCCCATGTTCCGCTTTTTCTGTGCTATAGTCTTGGCCTGTGGACATATTGCCAGCTTGTGGCATATGACATTAGGGTCAATGCCGAGCATGTCAGACGACTTCCAAGCAAACAGAAATGCGTATTTGCGAAGTACGTCAGCTAGATGCATGTACTCATGGCTGGTAAGCTCCTTGCTAAGTTGCGTACATTGTCCGGGTTTGGGTCTGAGTTGCAGCTTAACTAGTTCTTCAATCGGTTTTGGTCCTTTGTTGATATTATCATCACGCGGATCCACGTCAAAGGTGTCACCATGATGATCTGTAAGTTAAACCATCGGTGTACAAGGAATATACTCCCTATCTATATTCATGACCCGGGTGGTACCCCCCGAAGTGGTGCCATGTCTGTCTAATTTCCTGTTAGGAGGATATGGTAACACTTTTAGGCTTTCAACATAACATTGCCTGGCCTGTTTCTGGTCTCCTTTCATAGTGACAATCTCCCCTGTCATGGTAGGGAACTTCATCTTTAGATGAGGCGTAGAGACAATAGCTCTCAATTCGTTAAGATTTTTTCTACTGATCAGGACTAGGTATGATGTGTCGGCATCCACAATGTTGTACTTAACCGTGAAACTCCTGGATAGTGAACCTTGACCGAAGGTGGTCATTAGGTTGATATATCCCATAGTATCAACCCGTTCTCCTGCGAAGTCGAGGAGGGGTTCTGAGCAAGGTTGTATAGCTGTTGATGAAATTTCTAGCTTCTGAAAGGTCTTTAGGTATAGGACATCAGCCGAGCTGCCTTGATCAATGAGCACCTTTGTTACCATGAAATCGGCGATGATGAGGGAAACAACTATGGGGTCATCTTGGTGGATAGGGTTAATTCCTTCAAAATCAGCATCAATGAATGTGATGGGGGGTAAAGTCCGCATTGGAGGAATGTTGATAGAATTTATATCAATATCCCGGATGGAGTGCAAGTGTCTTTTGTGAGACTGACTTGACGACTCTCCATATGAGAAGCCACCTGCGATAGTATGAATCACACCACAGATGTGTTGGACGGGCTCCTCTTCCTATTCAAGTCCTTTTTTCCCACTGGGTTTTCGCTTGAAAGGTTTTAACAAGGCCCATCCGAGGAATAAACAGAGGGAATATGTACATTAAATGCTATATTAATAAAACATATACCTCTTATTTTATTTCTGTTAATATTTCAGGATTTTGACTATGATTCAGGAAGTATCGCCTGATTATTTTTCCAGGTCCAATTTCGAAAACCCAAGACCACGTCTTGGTACTTGTCAAGGTCCGTCTATGGAAAGTCTTACTAAAATCCAGGGCGGACGCGTCCTGGTACTCTCCTAAGGTTCATAACCCCCTAAGGCTCCCCTAGGAGAACCTCCAGCAAAATCCAAGGTAGCCCTTTGGTCGGATATATAGTCAATAAAACTAGTTCATCTGGCTGGCTATTCAAAATCCAAGGTCCGCCTTAGTCCGGGGTCCATCCTCGAAAGAAGACCCAAGGTCCGCCCTTGGAAGAAGGTCCGTAAATCTGGTCTCCTGGTTAACCTTGTAAATCCAAGGTCTGCCTTGGTCTGAGGTCCGACTCGGTGTACAGTCAATAATCCCAGCTGCCTGGTTGACTACACGAAATTCCAGGGATCTGCCCTTGGTCCGGGGTGGGAATCAACCCTCGACAGAAAACCCAAGGCCCGTCCTTGGAAGAAGGCTTGTACCCGGATAATGGCCAGTCCTAGACAACCTTATAGAGTTCAGGATCCTCCCTCGGTTGAAGACCCGGGGGTCCGCCCTCGGAAGAAGGTTCATAAATCTATCTAACTGGTTGACCTTACTAAGCCCAAGATCTGTCTTGGCATGAAGACCCCGAGGTCTATCCTCGGAAGAAGGTTCATAAATTCATCTAACTGGTTGACCTTAACAAGTCCAAGATCCATCTCAGCAATCCAGGAATCCGTTCTTGGCCATTCATAGGTTTATAAATCCAAGCCTTGGTCGACCTCCACCTTCAAGGTTCATAAACCCAAGCTCTGGTAGACCGTCATGGTTCGTAAACCCAAGCCTTGGTCGACCTCCTAAAAATCCAGGGTGGACGCACCAATGGTATGCTCTCAGCAGCTCCGAAACCCAAGATCATGTCTTAGTAAACTTTGACAAAATCCAGCATGGATAACTCCACTGGTGTTAGCTCTGACAAACATGAGGTACAACTATGTCTGCTCTCGACATACATTATCATTGTCATATTTCTTCCTTGCAGGAATATAAGTTCTCAGGAACATAAGGCCCAAGAAGCATACTTCAAGAACATATGAAGATATACAAAAATATTCAAACACACAAAATTTATACTGGTTCACCTCTCAACCCCAGAGGCTACATCCAATTTCCTTCTAATCAAACCTTGAATAGAGTTATCACTATAACAAATATAATATCTTTACAAGCTTGCACAGATCTCTTTTACCCTCCCTAGGTAAAATTCAAAATCTAAACCTATAGACTTTTCAAAAGATCTAGAAACAGAGATCCCCTCTCTGTTCTTCCCTCTAGAAACATATCTAGAAAAGCTTTAAAGATTACAATTTGTTATATGATCAATCAACAACAAATACACACAAATATCAATCAATAACTAAGCTTATAATTCAAGAAAGATATCACCTCTCATTCCTCAGTGAATTCAATAACATGAATGATCTAACCAGACTGAGAATGTACGCACATGATCTTTCTTGATGAATTCTTTAATCAGAAAGCTTGATCACATTTGTGCTTCATGTAGAAAATGACTTCACTACATGAAAATCTCCATGACTCTTAAACTCTTTTTGATTTTCTAATCTCCCTCTTCTTTTCTATTTTATGATCTCTTGAAAGTGATTATCTGAGTGTATGCCCCTATTTTTTGTTTCATTTTTGCCCAAAATTTTGAACTGAATGGATGCTGAAATTTAGGGGGAGCTGTGATGTTAAAATGAATCTAATCAATACATAAGACTTGTAAATGAATGCTACTTGAATCACAGATGCTTTTAACACTTGTTCTTGGCAAAGAAATTGAAAATTTTTAGGTTTGCAAAGCTCATGGTCTTTCAAATTGATTCAATAATCAAGTCCAAGCCTTACTGTTAATCAATTGAAGATTTGGCATGTTTAAAGCCAAAAAAGGGGGAGATAGTTAGTTTCAAAGGAGTTATTTGAAGAATGGATGTTGGATCAAGCTTTGGTTTTGAGCTTTCAACATGCATTGAAGCCTTAAAGATTAATTTGTGTCAAATGTGTAAGAAAGAAGCATTTTTGGTGATCCAAGTGCATTGCATTCATATCATTCATAATTCAATTAACTTGGTAAAGAAATTTCACAAGGCTTTGATAAATTGATTAAGTTTTTGAATTGAATCAAAGGTTTTTGGAAAAATAAGTTTTCTACTGATTTAATCGATTACATTAAAGTAATAATTGATTATTTTGTTCTTAGTTATTCTGGAAAACTTTTCAAGAACAATGTAATCGATTACATATCGAATTAATCGATTATTTGACCTTTGTTTACATATAAACTGCCTTGATGAACATTTTAATCGATTACAAACAGGCAATAATCGATTACATAGCTATACATGTTTTTAAGTCTCTCTGGAAGAATCGATTACCAAAGAGTCGTAATCAATTACATAGGCTAAACATAAAAAGCTACCTTCCTGTCTTAATCGATTACCAAGGTTAGTAATCGATTACATCATATGTATGTGCTTAACATGTTTGCTGCATTAATTGATTACCAAAAACAGTAATCGATAACATAGTACAATATGATTTTCAAAGCTTCCTGGTTTAATCGATTACCAGAATCTGTAATCGATTACGTAGTGTACTTCAAGTTTTTACAACTCTCTGTCTTAATCGATTACAAGATGGAATAATCGACTATTTTGTTTGTTGCTTATATCCAGATTTCTGTAGAACACTTTAATCGATTACATGGTTGATTTAATCGATTACATAAGTGAAATAATCGATTATTGGGCGTGTTTAATCGATTACTGACAGTTACAAAAGTTTGTTATAAATAGAACCCTTGCTCAGCTTATTTTGTAACGTGTGTAATTCGTATTCTGAGCCTACATAAGCTTTCTAAACACATTCTTAGAGATTTTCTGGGTTCTATGAGTGCTTGCTTTCACTAAAACACTTATGGGTTTTTGAGTGATTTAAAAAAGCAAGAAGTTTCATTCAAGAGTTTAGAAACAAGATGTTCTGAGTTTGTTTTCATCATTCAACCTGATTAGTTCATTCATGTGCATGTCATTCACTGGATCATCAGGTGGTTTCTTTCTATAACTCTGTTATTGTAATTCTTTTCTGAATTTGTATTGAATTGACTATTGTAATTTTGATTCTTAAAGCTTGAGACTAGAGAAGGGTTCTCTAGCTTAAAGATCAGAGTAGTGTTCTTTGGATCTTTCTCCTTAGAAGTCTAATAGGGTTTTAGATTTCAAGTTCTTTATCTAGGGTTGATAAAGGGAAGATTCTTGTAAAAGCTTGTAAGAATATTTTTATAATAGTGGAACTCTAACCTAGTGTTGGTTGGAAGAACTGGATGTAGCTTCATGATTTGAAGTGAACTAGTATAAATTGTGTGTGTTCTTAATTCTCTTCTCATCTTATTGATTGTCTTTTATTCTTTGAATCATATTCATTGCACAACAAGTTTGTTTTGATCTATTGAATTCTTGGACTGAGCTATTTGATTGAGTAAAAGGTTTCTTGGTTTCAAAAGTTTTGTAAGTGATAAAGATCCTGTGGAAACTCTGATTTGAAATAATTTTAAAATACCAAGGTTCAACCAATTCACCCCCTCTCTTGGTTGTTGTGAAGTATTCCCATTATTTTCAAATTTGAGTGGATATAGTGTGAAAGGACATCACGCATGTCCTATCTGTGAGAAATATAAAAGTTTCATCCAACTTAAACATGGAAGGAAGACAATATATACTAGACATCGGAGATTTCTCAAAGCTTATCATCTATGTCAGCACTTGAAAAAAGCTTTTAATGGAAGGTAGGAGAATGGAAGTGCATTGAATCCATTAGCTGGAAATGAAGTATATGATCGGGTGAAGGACATCGTGGCTATCTTTGGGAAGACCCAAAAGAAGGGTGCATCTTAGAATAACATATGGAAGAAAAGGTCAATATTCTTTGATCTTCCATATTGGTCCGATCTAGATGTTAGACATTGTATAGTAGTCATGCATATGGAGAAAAGTGTTTGTGATAGTTTAATTAGTACCCGTCTTAACATTAAAGGCAAGACAAAGGATCCTTGAAGTGTCACCAAGATTTGGTTGACATGGGTATGCGTCAGTAGTTGCATCCGACATCAAAGGGTCACCGGTTTTTGTTTTAACCTCAGTGTCAAACAATGTCAACAAAAAAGAAAAAAATTGCCCGTGTTTGTGGAGTGTGAAAGTCCAACAAGGATACTCTTCAAATATCAAGAGCCTTGTTTCGGTGAAGGATCTCAAATTGGTTAGGTTGAAGTCCCATGATTACCATGTCTTAGTGTAATAGTTGTTGGCGATAGCCATTTCTGGTATCTTGCGTGACAAAGTTAGGGTTGCCATAACTCGTTTGTGCTTTTTCTTTAATATTATCTGAGCAAAGTCATTGACCCTCGACAGTTGGATGATTTGGAGAATGAGGCTGCCATTGTCCTTTGTCAATTGGAGATGTTTTTCGCTCCTTCATTTTTTGACATAATGGTTCACTTAATTGTTCATGTAGTGAGGGAGGTTAGGTTGTGTGGGCCTGTTTTTTTACGATGGATGTATCCTGTTGAGCGGTACATGAAGGTCTTAAAAGGTTATACCAAGAATCAGTACCGACCAGAATCTTCCATTGTTGAAGGTACGTTGCTAAAGAATCTATTGAGTTTTGTTTTGAGTACATTCAAATAGTTAAACCTGTTGGCATTCCTCAAACTCTTCATGACGAAACACGAGGAGGTAAGGGTACACGAGGATATAATGTGTAACTACGAGTCGACAACAACTTTCACAAGCACATTTGTATATTTTGAATAACACGCAAAAGGTTCTTCCATACATAGAAAGTCACAAATAATACCTGACAAATACTCACCCAAAAATGAACATGATCAAGGTGTTGCAACAACATAATAGAACTTTCATCAATTGGTTTAAAGATTAAATCTATGGTGATGACAATGCTTCGAAAAGGTTAAAACACTTAGCTCTTGGGCCAAATCTCAATGTTCCCACATCGAAGGGATATGATATCAACAACTACTTCTACACAAAGTCATAAGATAATAAAAGTAGTGTGCAAAATAGTGGGGTTAGTCTTAAGGATGATTCTGAACACTTTTGTAGTGCATCAGATAACAACCCGATTCGAGCCTCGATGCCTTTCTTTGGAGTGATTGAAGATATTTAGGAGCTTGATTATAGTGAATTCAAAGTGTTTGTTTTTAAGTGTAAGAAGGTTAATGGAATTACCAGTGTGCATCAAGATCAAATGGGGTTTAATTGAGTAGATCTTCATAAGGTGGGTTACAACGATGAGCATTTCATCGTGGCTGAACAAGCCAGACAAGTCTTTTACGTCCAAGATTCACTTGTCGCTCGATTATCGGTGGCCCTTCAAGGAAGAACAACTGGTACCAGTGACCAAAATGATGAACCTACACTGAGATGCCTGGTTTCTCCAGACAAATGCCTTCCATAATTAAAGAACATCATCCGATGGATTATGAACATGCAAATCATAATGATCATGATTAAAGTTTATGGGGAACAATCATAGGTAACTGTTTAATAGCAAAGTAATGTATTTCATATTTAATAGGAAAATTTTGAATATTCCTTACGTTGATATTTAGAATTTATTACCTTTATGGTCTTTGTAATTGATGTAGTTTAATGAATTTGTTTTATTTGCATGGAGTCATGGAGACACCCCTAAGGTCCCCTCTGCATTCAAATGATCCTTAGAGCAGCCTAGGCCAACAGTTCACATCTAGGAGGAGCAGACAATCCACACAGATGAGAAGTTTGACTGTAAGAAACTTAGAGCAGCCTAGGCCAAAGTTCACGTCAATCCTGACATTGGGAGAGGATCAGGCACACACAAAGAGAGGTCCCGCGACATAAAAAATATCTGATAAAATTGTCAGATAATATTAATATTTATTTAACCATGCTATTTTTGAAAAACAACGAAGACTTCATTTATAGTTTGTCAATGTCGTGCTTGTCGCAAGACTCGATAGAAGAAAAAATGACACATGGCAGCTTTGTTCCCTGATAGCTAATGTCGCATTGCTTCAAAACAAATAAAATCACGCTAATTATGTAGCACATGATTAACCTAGGTCGACTCAGGGATACGATCAATTTGGTTCCAACTTCAATTCACTGATGTAAGGACCCTCATTCTTGGCACCTAACCCCGCACGATCGCGCGGAGATTCACATGAGAAAAACCCTGTTAAGGGTGCCACGCGGATGGAGCCAGGGCTGGCGCGGATCGCGCCAGACCCACTGGAAGTTGACACTAGGGGCGTCAATGTGGCGCCAGGGGCGCCAGAGGTTTCCAGCCAGCGCGAGTCGCGCCATAGGTCGGGTGGTCAGCGCGGTAAGTGGCCTGGAAAACCAGTTTTCTCTGGATTTTCAAGCTGATGGCGCCAGAGGTGGCGCGGGTGGCGCCACAGGTCTCGGGAAGTTGGCGCTGATGAAGCGGGGTTGGCGCTGTTAGCGCCAGATCACCGCCATTGTGGCGCGGATCGCGCCAGAGGTGGCGCGGGACGCGCCGGACCTCGGGCAGGCTGTATATTTAAGGGCAATCGTGTTTTTGAAGGGAAACACTATTCCCTCTTCTGCTCCACGACCTTGGACCTCCATTAGAGCAGTTCCAAGCTTCCCTAGACCCTATATACTAGCCTAAACACTTCCTGATGACCTTTAGATTGGTGAGGAACCATAGAAAGCTTTAAATCCTTCATTCTTTGCTCTTGAAACCCCTTTTGAGTGAGAAGTGAATTCTCAAGGGAGAAACCTCAGAGAACTTGAGATTGGCGAAGACCCACGGCGTATAAAGGACGCTAGAGCTTGAGGAAGCTGTCCTAAGGTCTTTTGAGTCATCCCTGAGGTAAAAGACTCAAGTTTCTCCGTTTAATTTTGATCCTGGGGGGTTTTATGTGCAACGACCGTTTCTACTTCACATTTTATTTCGTATTTATTTTTATTTGCTAAAAAATATTTTGCGAAAAACAACTAGCATAAAAGTTCAAACGAATCTTAGTTGATTTTAAAAACGAATTTAAAAAATGAAGGTTTAAATGAAATCCATTGATTTAAGAACGAGTTTATAAATTATAAGAGTTTTACGCGTTATTTAAATCATATAGTCCACAATGTTCACACACACCATACAGTCCATTCATTATTACATATCTAGAATCTCATATGTATACAGTCCGTAGTACATCACAAGCAGAGATCGTCAAAATAGACAAACATCACAAAATCTTCATCTTTTCTTCTCGTACGTCATCCATATCACTGCTTTTCTGCTCGCCCAATTAATTTGGGGTCATCACAGATGTCAACCACACGACACAAAATAGGGTCAGTCTTGATAAACAAAATTTAAATATCAACACTACGAAATAATAATACAGAGATTTTAAATAAAACGTTTTCCTTAAAGTTTAATAATCTTTAACCCACGAATTAAATCATCGATTCTTCATGCAAACACTTGTCATGATATGAAAGAAAATGCATGCTCATCTTATTATATGATGCATGACTGAGATCTCAGCAACATCTAAATAATTGTGGCCACTGTCAGATAACCCCACCCTCACCTTAGTGGAACGAACTTATCCATCCGGTCAGGGTAGCTCAGTGGCGCGTAGGATTATCACTCCCATCCATGTGA
>PYAF01003415.1:11328-22896 GCA_007407185.1 Glycine tomentella | reverse complement strand
TAGATAAGAAAAATTATAAACTATGAACTGTACTATATATAATATGATGCAGTAATATCAAAGTGTGAGTGATAGAATGTCGATTAAATGTAATTGTGCAGAAGAATAAAATGTATGTAAAATGCATAATACTAAAAATAACAACCCAAACATATATCTAAAAATAAAAGAACATAAAATAAAAGTCCTGCTCAATTATACCACAAAAATAAGATCATTCAAACATTTCAGTTCCTGCAGATTAATAAACTCGTGTCCTAGGCCCATAGATATACTACTTTCAGACATGTTATTGAAATGAAAGATATTTTCAATATACAAGCATCACAGTTGTAAGAAAACTCATTTCTTGGCAATTAAAATATCAATTCCAACAAAGTGGCACTTGGCGTGACCGTGCTTTCTAGTTTTGGAACTCGAAACTTCCACAACCTGTTAACAAAATATAGATATATAATAATTAAAAAGAACAAAAAATCAACAATCATAGATAAATCAATAGCAGATTTCAACGAATAATCAAAAAAATTAGGGGCAGCGAGTGTGGATCTAATCGTGGGGTTTCGGTGGAGCCACGCCCAATCATAGGGAGCCACATGGTCCTTCCTCTTTACCTCAATCTCCTCCTAACTCTTCCTCTCAATCCTCCTCCACTTCTCTCTTGCTCTCCTCTTCCGCTACCCTCAAATCCATCTCCGGCCACTCGCTGCCATCCACAGCCTCTCCATATCCCTCATTTCTGCCACGATCTTCGTTGTCATCCTCCTCTCCGCCGCCTCCAAGATTCGGGACACATGGTGGTTCTAGCGGCCCTCCAAAACCCCTTACAGTGGCTCCTCTTCTTCCCCCTCGGCACGCACTCATCGGGGCGCGTGTTCTTCTGGTCCTACGTGTACTACCTCTCGAGCAGGTTTGTGGTTGATGACGATTGTAGTTGAAGAGCCAACTGAGCTACGAACCAGGTTTGGACGAGGTTGGGGCCGTCGGAGCCAATTTTGGTTTCAGAGAAGTCTTTGTCGGTGAAGAGACAGAAGAGAAAGTTGAAGGTGATGGAGCCAACGGAGGAGTTGTGTAACATCCTCAAATTTTATTTTGAATTCATATTTAAAATTTAATTGTGGAAGTGTGATGATAACTAGATAAATGACCATATCACTTTTCCCTTAAATTAGAAATGCCCTTGAGGTTAAAATTACGAAAATGTCCCTAGATATTTTAAGGAGGAAGTTACACAAATGCCCTTGGATATTTTGGAAATGACAAGAATGCCCCTATATATTTTGGCTAGATATTTTGTGGTGGAAAATTACACAAATACCCTTGAACATTTTGGATAATTACCATCGCGTCCCAAGAATATTAAATTACCATAATGCCCTTTAGGCAAAAAATGACCAGATACCCTTTGAGAGTTTGTGGAAACTTGATGGAAGTACAGAGCACTCTTAGATAGTAGATTATTAAGAGATTTTGTGACAAGAAACCTTAGAATAGAATTTCTATGAATTTTATAAGGTGACAACTTTGAAATTGTATTCAGAAGGATTCGGGCATCAGAAAAATATGGAAAAATGAGAAATAAAATTTGTGGAATTTTCTCTCAATTGTGAGATAATTAGATTTATCTAATAAAATGGTTTAGTAATTTTAATGGTCAGAAGAAAAATAGACCAATTGGAATTAAGATAAGAACAATCTTGTGCTTGAGGTCTGTATAGTACTCTGTAAAGATTGGTTATGAGTTATTTGTAATGAAACTAAAGATAATTTTTGGAGATCTCTAGAGTTCTATTATTTCATATTATCTTTAGGTGAAAGAATTCAAATTAAATTTAACTTCATACAAGGAATTACCATGTGGAAAACCATAAGTGGAATTAGATTTTACTTTAGCATCAGAAATGACATGTAATGACATAAAAGGAAGAAAAACTTGTCATCCTACCCCTTAAGCTTGAAGTTCACGTGTGGAATGATGTAGAAAAGGGGAGAAGATTCATGAATAAGTCACTTGTAAAGGCAAGCTTCACGAAGAAGACAAGTGGTGGACACTTAGAATATGTATACAAGATGAGAAGAAAAATCTTCTCTTATCTCCTTTGGTAGAACACGTGGACAGATCTAGACATCATTTCAACAATCCCAACGGTAAAAAGTTACATATTTGGGATCTTAGTGTACCTTTAAAATTTTAAAGAAATCCAACGATTAACGAATCCAGAATTAGAATTTTACTAAAACAGGTTTGGGATAAACTCAATAATGAAAGAAAAAGCATATAAATCTTCCTTGGCAAGCTACTCCACGAAAATGCAAGAGAAATGAAGAAACTTCAAAAGCTTGGACACTTGGATGGTGGAGAATTAAGAGCTTTTATGATTTGGACAAGTGTCGGGACACTTGTAAAGGGGTGGACAAGTGGAAAGGTAAGTCATTATGATGTAGGAGATATTTTTCCATAAAGTAAATCCTAAACCACTATATAAAGGGGGAAGGAGGACCTAAGTGCAAGACATTCTCCAAGCTTTCCTCTCTAAACCTTCACGTGAACATCCTCTCTTCATACTACCTTCATTTCATCTTTCTCCTTTAGAGTTAGAATCAAGTAAGAAAAGAAAACTCCACCATCTTGACAAAATTTTGTGAGAAACCTAGCAACCTTAGGAAAAGTTTTGACAAGCTTAGAAGAAGGATATCAAGGCTTCATCTCTAAGAGGATTTCCCAAGGAAGGAAGGAAGGAAGCCATTTATCCATTCTATTTTCAAGATTCAAACTCACTTGAGGTAGGCTAAGCTTAAATCTCTAATTAATCAATGGTTTGGATTAATTTGCATGCTTAGTAGGCTGCATTATGGTTATTATTTAGGCTTGAATTTCGTGCTATTTGAAGGCTATTCTTTGATGAGAATATGTTGATTTAAGCCATAAGATAGGTGATGATTTATACCCATCAATATTAGTGATGTATGGAAGCTCATTTGATGATCTTTTGAAGGTGATTTTGATGATATTTTGGGCTGTCTGTTGATATTTTTATGGAAAGATTTTGATTTAAATTTTAGAAGTAGAGGATGAATGGTTTAAATACTTGATGATTTGATTTGAGGATTAATTAGTGAGGTGGTAGGTGAAAGGAGAATAAAAGATGCATACTAGGCTTTAATCTTTTATTATGAAAATTTCAAGGGATTAGAAATTATTTGAAAGACATATTATGGATTATTAGTTAGATTACTAACATAATTTTCTGTGAGGAGTATTCTTTGGTCATGCCTAAGTTGGCAATGATTTTGCTTGAATAAGATATAGCTGTTTAACCATACTTATAAGTTTATTGGATAAGGTATGGTGGTGTAACCATACTTATGATACATATGATGATATGATGAAAATATTTTCCATAAGGTAATATGTATTTTGCTTATGGATTTGATTTTTATGGATGTTGATGTGAATAAGAATGGTGGATTCATGTTTCCATGTTCCAAGTCCAGTACGAGGCTTTGGGGAAACAAAATCTGATGCTACATACAGTACGATATGTAGTACCCTGGTGCAAGGATATATGGCAAAATTCATGCATGTTTGCGTAAGACTATAGCGGCATCCACACTCAGTGTGACCACATACAGTACGATATGTGGAGGCCATTTGCCCTGGGATAGTTCATCTCATGCATTCATATAGTTGCATATTTCTTGTGGATGTGTTTGATTATTTGAATGATTTTACTAACCTACTAATAAGGTCAGGATTTAGCTTTGCCAACTGAGAAATTTATTTCTCACAAGATTTGTTTCATGTTTTTCTTAGATGGCAGCCCTGGTCAGGTTCCTTGAGGCTCTGGAGTAGTGTTGATATATTGAAAGAGCTATGTACTAGGCTGGATTTTGAAAAGAGTTTTGTACTTGTATAAACTTTTGTAACAGAGACATTGACTAATGTATTAGTCTTTACATATTTTGTAAATTTTAATGACTTAGAATTTTTACTAATACACGTTTCTTGAAAATTTTTTATTCTAAGTAAAAATACTAGTAATAAAATCAACTTAGAAATTAGGTCGTTACAAGTTGAAGCTGGCCTTGTCGCATTTGCTGACGAAGGATCTGTCGGTGAGGAGACAGATTTACCGTATTTGACTAGATTAGCGAAGTGCTTGGAGAGGTTGTTGCGGAAGAGTAGGAGGAAGGTTTCATGCTTGAAGGCGAGAAAGTTGAGGTAGAATAGAATGATTAATTAGGTCTAGGCTACTTCCACGAACTTATCACTTTCTCTCTCCGTGCTTACATTAACAACATCAGTTTTTAAGTTTTTTAAAAAATCGATGTTAACGTGTTCTAACATCAGTTTTTTATCGATGTTAACATGTTCTAACATCGGTTATTTAAAAAAACCGATGTTAATAGGAATACTTTAACATCGATTTTTAAGAAAACCAATGTTAATCAGGTCCTCTTAATTACGAAATTGCCACTGCGTTTTCGTTAACATCTATTTTTGAAAAAATCGATGTTAATGTAACGATGTTAAATCTAATATTTTTAGTAGTACCAGCAATAGTAGGGGGAGACGAAGGCGACCCAACACTATGGCTACATCGCACACGGTGGGAAACCCTAACATCCCCTTCACCATTCCTTCTCGCTCCCCAAGAAGCAAAAGAAGGAAGAATGGTGGTGACTGGCACAGATTCCCCGACCAGAGGGGCAGTAGAAGGTCGCACCCGCTTGCAGGGACGAGAAGTACCCCCACCATCCTTGTGCGAGTTCGCCCTCCTTTCCAAAGAAGATGACTCACTGTCAGAGGCTTCATGGCGTATCTCCTCTTCTGAGGAGTCGCCGATGGAAATCACCTCTTGACCTACCAGGGTTTGTAGAATTGAACCCCAAAGTCATTACCACCCAGACCCACGGAAAAATCGAAATTGAAAGACAAAGACATGATAAAAAATGGAATACCTTGAATGAAGAAGAAAGTTGAAGGAGAAAGCAAGATTTCGAATCACAAGCAAGAAGTAAGGAAGGTTCTAGACCCTAAAAATCTATGCCACAATGTAGCCTCACTCACCCACTAACCGCATCTCCAGTATGTGTCCACTTCACGAGTGGAACGTATGCAAGAGTGTTGCGCGTACGTTGCACTCGCCTGTGTCAAAGGGCAATCAAAACACTTGCCTTTAATGCATTCTCCAATCGTCAGATTAGGGAAAAGTTTTCCAATACATATACTCCACTTGCCTGACATGTCTGACATCATTGCATAACAAAAAGCATGTCCTCCAGGGACAACTTGACATCAACAACCGAACAACACTTGTCTAGGCTGGGGGGGCTCGACAAGCTCCGCAAACTCACGACTATCGCACCTATCAAAGTTATCACCATCGACACAAGACAATATTTTTCCTCATTCTAGGACTCGACAAATACACAACCATCCTAATTGTCATGGCTACTACCCTGGACACAAGACAACCTTCCTCGACACTGGGCAACCTCTTTCGCCCGCGAGCTTGCTTAGAGCTTGGGGGCTTATGTTCTGTCCGGGGTCTCCATAATACACGTCTCAAGTGACGTGGCACCTCAGCAAGCACGTCAACCCTCTATGTCAGTCCTAGCACAAGAGCACGAACACCCTACCCTTAGCAGCTGGGCTACTGGGCCAACAGGTTACCTTGAACACCTTGTTATTCAAATATTAACGATAATGTTGTAACCTTTCTATCAAGTGGCAAGTACTCAATTATCTACAAGGGACACATTATCTATGAGGTACACATTATCTATAAGATATAATTATATGTAACTTACAATTATATACTAGTTATTATCTACAAGCTAGTAGTTATCTGTAATGGTTATTACACTATTGTAACAGCCCCGACAGACAAGGACCCGAGGCTCCTCATCCACTCTATATGTACTAGGTTTTGTCTCATCCTTTTGACATCCCATTCTCACCTAACTCGCGTACTTAATTGAGCGTCGAAGTCCTTTGTTTTGTAGGTCCCCTTCTTGCCCTCTTAACAAAGTGAACTCATTGTCCAATGTACGAGATCTGGAGCCTACGTCGGCCATGTCCACCTTGACGTGTGC
Source organism: Glycine tomentella (assembly GCA_007407185.1). Classification (NCBI taxonomy): domain Eukaryota; kingdom Viridiplantae; phylum Streptophyta; class Magnoliopsida; order Fabales; family Fabaceae; genus Glycine; species Glycine tomentella. The sequence continues at coordinate 16,797 of PYAF01003415.1, read as the reverse complement.
TACTTCAAGTTTTTGGATAAATTTGTCGTTTCATTCTTTTGTACAATATATAAATAATTAATTGACATTATTATTTCAAGACATAAATTATTTATTTCTTTTAATTATGTATTCATTTTAAATATTTACCATATTACATGATTTATTTTTTTTAAAAAATATTATTCTAAATGTGGATACCTGTCTAAACATTGGTTAAAAAAACTAGTTATTTTCGTTAATCAACCCCTATTTATTAAATTGTTACTCTAACTTTGGTAATGAAAATACTAACTTTACTTTCACTTGGTATGCCCTTCCATTGTGAATGACTTTAAAAGTGTCATTAACACGATGATTTGATTTTGCCTTTGGTATGTAAGTGGACACGATGGCTTCGAGTTCGTTCAGCGTTATCCTACCAATCAAAGCAAAGTATGAGGTATATGCGTCAACAATTAAATACCTGATAGTGAAGCACCTTGAGATCTTGCCCTGACTAAAGGTGGTCATGAGGTCTACATAGCCTATGGTTTCTACACTTTCTCTTGCAAAATCGAGGAGTGGTCCATAGTGTGGTTGGACTGTATCAGCTGATACTTTGAGCCTCTGGAATGTTTTCCAGCAAAGTATATCAGTGGAGATGCCCTGGTCAACAAGGACCTTGGACACCACAAAATTGACAATGACTATGGAGACAACCATGAGGTCATCCTGGTTGGTAGGATTTATGCCTTTAAAGTCTCTATCGGTGAATGCTATAGGAAGGAGACTTCTTGGTGATTGTATGTCGATATCTAAAACGGCGTGGAGATTACACTTTTAGGACTGACTAGACAACCCTTCATAGGAAAATCCGCCCTCAATGGTGTTGATTACAACTTTAATTTGTTGGGCGGGCTCGTTTTCTTAGTCCTGCTGAGGTTGACATTCTCTTCTTTGTTGGTGATGCCTTTGTCTTCTGCTTTGTCCCTCCTCCTAACGGTATCATGATTTTTGTGCTGGTCATCTTGGTGTCCTCTGGGTCTTGCTCCAGCTAGGTTGTTGTTAGGCCTCTTCACAAATTAGGCTAGGTATCCAGTCTTTATGAGTTCTTCAATTTTATCTTTCAGAGCCCAACAATCTTCGGTATTGTAACCATAATTGCAATTGTATCTATAGTGTTTGGTTCTGATTATCTGTGGTCTGTGGTTCTAACCATAATTGATTATTCCGTGAAGTAATCGATTAAACCAGTCAGGCATGATTTTCTAAATGCACTTTGTAATCGATTATCACGATGTGTAATCAATTAAGACAGTAGACTGTGTTTTCTAAGCATGCATGTAATTGATTACCAATTTCTGTAATAGATTAAGCCAGAGAATTCCATCTTTCATAAAAAGCCTTAGTAATCGATTAATTCGATATGTAATCGATTACAATGATCATGATTAGTTTTCTAAAGGCACGAAGAACAAAATAATCGATGTCATTAGCTTTGTAATCGATTAATGTAGTAAGGATCCATTTTTCCAAAAACTTTGCTAATTGAAAACCTTACTTATAACCTGCCTTTATTAAATCCTTTTAATCTAACAATCCTAGATGAATGGTTCATGCATGATATGCTCAATTGGATTATCAGATCATAAACTTCCTTTTACATTAATCAAATTTGTCTTCAAGCTTTTCTTGGTACTTTGTCCTTGAGCATGTTGAAAGCACAAAACACTTGAGCCTTTGATCTTTGTTCATTGATGCTTGGCTTCACTTGAATCAACAATCTCCCCCTTTTTGGCTTTAAACATGCCAAATCTTCAATTTGATTAAGCATAGATACTTGGCGATCAATTTGAAAAGCCATTTTTGAACAAGCTTTTATAATCCTGTAAAAATTTCAATACCTTGGCAAGAACCAAGTGTTAAAGCACATGTAACTCATGAGTTATTCAATTAAGCACTATACCAATTGATTGATTTCCTTAATACACCTTTACTCCCCCTAAATTCCAGCACACATTTAGATCAAATTTTTTGGCAAAAAATTGAACCAAAAATAGGGGCAAACAGAGTGTATTTGATACCACTCCCCCTTAATCAATTATCCCCCTATTTGGCTTGTTAAAAGTAAAAAATAAGGTAGGCACAACGGATTTAAAACTGGAATAACATAATTCATTAATATGATTAACATATGGGGCAGTACATAAAGGAAATTTAAAACAAAATATGAAAGAAAACAGAACATAACATAGTCCATTACAAACATAAATATAAACCAAAAGATTATCGAAACATAAACTAGGAAAACCATGAACTAATAATCCTAGAATTTAGCAGAGGTTTTATCATCCATATTAGCCTCAATAGTATCCAATCTTTCTCTAATATCTTCTATGGCTTCATGGGTTTCAGCCTTGAAGTCTTCTTGAAGCTTCAGCATAGAGTCCATCTTTTGAATCATTAAAGATTCAAAATCAGAATAAGAAGGTTGTGCAGGCTGTTGTTGCTGTGGTTGTTCCTCATCTTCTGAATCAGTAGCCATCTCCTCTTCTTGTGCAGCAGCTCCAATTTGGGCAGCCATCACCCAACCATTTGGGGTTTTCCTCATACCCATCTTGGTCAAGTGTTTCTCCTTGATTTGACTATTGTAGGAGAGAGTGTTATCAATTACCTCATTTTCAAAATCAATGTTGAAATGATCAATAAGCCTAGACACAAACAGAGGATAGGGAAATAGGTAATTGACTAATCTCTTTGACTTAAGCATAATTTCTTCAAAAATCAGAGCCCAGTTCATGGGAATATGATGCTTTAGCCCATAAACCAACTAAAGATCCTCATCAGTTGCTTGGGCATGATTGGTTGCTCTAGGTGTAATGATGTAGGTGATCAAATAGTGAAGCATTCTGTCCTCAGCAGTCATTGGACCAGTGCTTAGCCTTGTCCTAAGCCTCATGTGAGGATCATGAAGCATACTTCTATATGTATCCATCTTGCTATAGCCCTCAGGATCTTCATCAAATCTGCGGGCTCCCTCACAAACTATCCCACCAACAGTCTCCCAAATCTCAGGGGATATGTGCATGGTCACTCCTTTCACTTTGGACCTCATGTCCCCTTGCATAGAACCCTTCAAACAAGTATAAAATACCTTAACTAAGTCAGGGTAGAAGGTACCCTTCATCTCTAGGAATCTCCTAAGACTTTGAGACTCTAAGTAGGCTGGAAATTGGAATCCTTGCCTAATGAACCAATCTAGCTCAATGTACTTGGGAGTAGCCACAGGCTTAGTGGCATTGAACTGAAGGTAATTCATTTTATCTGTCTCAGAGGAGAACTTGATATCTATCCTATTTGCTGGTTAAGGGACAGTGGGATTAGCAAATGATTCACCTGGTTTTCTTTTGGGTTTCCTAATCCTTTTAGAGGATGGTTCAGACATAGTGAGAATGCATGGTTTGGACACTGTTTAGACATAGGGATTATGTAGAAAAATTGCAGAAAAATGCAGAGGAAAAGAAGAGAATTGGTGCAGTGAATCAAGGCTTGAAATCCACTATATATAGGCATAAATCAGCCACATAACGTCCATAATTTCAAAAAATGTAGCTGTTGGTGACAGTTTAATGACACTGGGTTGGTTTTAAAACGAATTGGGCAGTTAGATTCTCCATAAAAACCTGTCAGATTTCATACAACAGCATGAATAATCGATTATTCCAGTTCAATTAGGCTTCCTTTAAAACACGAGGTAATCGATTAATTTCAAAGGTAATCAATTATATTAGCCTTAGCCAGAGGTTGAAGATGACCAGTAATCGATTATTTTAAAGCTTGAATCAGTTATCCAAGTATCAGGGTCATAAGTAATCAATTATCCCGAGTGGTAATCGATTATCATAGAGAGAGCATCAATTCAAATATGAATGGTAATTGATTACAACTCATATGTAATCGATTATTACAGTGAGACATGCTTGTAGTTTTGGAATTTTGAACACTGTAATCGATTATCCCGATATGTAATCGATTATTCCAGAGATAGATGATTTCTTAAAATGTGAAGAATAATCGATTACCATTCTTGTGTAATTGATTACATGAGTGCTAATTTCGTTCCTAACTAGATTTTTAATGATTTTAATCGATTAACCCGTGGTGTAATCGATTATTACAGTGAATACATCAGATACAGAGCATTTTAGCAGCTTTTTGACAATGATCCAAACACACATCCATATTATGACATAGGCTTTCATACATCACACAAACCACAAATAAAACAAGCTAGTTAATGTTGCTTTCATCAAGGATCCCTAGCATATTTCTAAGTGTATAAAATCTATCCCTTGATAGAGGTTTTGTGAAAATATCAGCTAATTGATGATTTGTGTCAATGAAATCTACCTTTATGTTACCTTTTTGAACCTGATCCCTGAGGAAATGATGCCTTATCTCAATATGCTTTGTTCTTGAATGCATTATTGGATTCTTTGATATGTTGATAGCACTTGTGTTGTCACATAGTAGAGGAATAGCATTCAGTTCCACTCCATAATCAAACATTTGTTGTTTAAGCCACAAGCTTTGAGCACAACAACTTCCAGCTGAAATGTATTCAGCTTCAGCAGTGGATAATGCCACACAAGATTGCTTCTTGCAATGCCATGAGATTAATGAGCTTCCTAGCAGATGACAAGTGCCACTTGTGCTTTTCCTATCTAATTTGCAACCTACAAAATCAGAATCGGAATAACCAATAATATTTAAAGAAACACCTTTTGGATACCAAAGACCAACTCTTGGTGTAGCTTTGAGATATTTCAGAATTCTCTTGACAGCAGTAAGGTGTGATTCTTTAGGATTAGCTTGATATCTAGCACACAAACAAACACTGAGCATTATATCAGGTCTGCTAGCTGTCAAATGCAACAATGATCCAATCATTCCTCTGTACTTTGACTCATCAACTTTCTTCCCACTTTCATCTGAATCAAGATATGTTGATGTAGCCATGGGAGTTGCAGCTTCCTTTCTCTTTTCCATTTCGAATTTCTTAATGATTTCCAGACAGTATTTGGATTGGTTAAGAAAGGTTTCATTCTTCATTTGCTTTACTTGAAGTCCAAGGAAGAATGTAAGTTCACCCATCATTGACATTTCAAATTCTTTCTGCATAGCTGATGAAAAATCCTTGCACAACTTGTGGTTAGTAGAACCAAATATAATATCATCTACATAAATCTGAACCAATAAGAAATCATTTCCAAGCCTTTTGATAAACAAATTTTTATCAACATTGCCCTTTGTAAAAGATTGTTCAAGCAGAAATTTGCTTAACCTCTCATACCATTGCCTAGGAGCTTGTTTCAAACCATAAAGTGCCTTTTTCAGTTTGTAAACATAATTTGGATGTTTAAAATCTTTAAAACCAGGAGGTTGTTCAACATATATGTCCTCCTCAATGTATCCATTTAAAAAAGCACTTTTAACATCCATTTGAAA
>PYAF01003414.1:310454-362381 GCA_007407185.1 Glycine tomentella | reverse complement strand
GCTCACAACAGCCCAATTCCTCAGAATTCACACAGGGCTCGAACGGTCCATATCACACACACAAGGCACCGTTCTCATGGCCTCTAAGGCACAACAAAACACATACCAAGGCTCTAGCATGTCCAACAAAACTAAGCAACTCAGTATATCAACAAAACATGCCTCACCTAGAGCCCATAATCAAAGTTCACCAAACTAGTAATTGAGATCTAATCTTTCATCCTCAACACATTCTAATCACATATATCTAAAGGACCCAAGGCTAATTCTAGCTCTATCACAAGTGGATCACTATTCACCCAAAACCCCAACCAACAAATTAAACGGTGAAACTTGAGTTTCTTACCTCAATGACGACAAGGAAGGCCCAAGGACAACTCCCCCTAGCTTGGGTACCCACGAATCGTCGTCGTTCCTCGCCGAACTCAAGCTTCAAGAACTTCCCTTGAGAAAGGGATTCTCTAATTTGGGGTTTTCAAGGAAAATGGATGAAAGATTCAAGCTCACTAGGTGTTTTCCATCAAGAATGGTGTTTAAGGGACTTGTTTTGGTGAACTATGGTGCAAGAATGAAGCTTGGAGCTTCAACAATGGAGGTAAGTCGTTCAGAGGAAGAAGAAGCATGAATTTCCCCCAAAAATCGCGACTTTCCCTTTTATACCAACTCTGTCAGATGTCCTGCGCGGATCGCGCCACACCCCGCGCTAACCGCGCCACTCTTTTAAAACCTGTGGCGCCAACCGCGCCACCCCTGGCGCTGACCGCGCCGATTTCCAGAGAAAACTGACTTTCCAGAGCACTTCCGGTGTAACTCGTGCCGCCTCTAGCGCCACCCATGCTGGATTCCAGAGGAAAATGGTTTTCCAGGGCACTTGTGGCCCGACTCGCGCCACCAATGGCGCTGACCGCGTGAACTTCCAGAGAAAACTGAGTTTCTGGAGGACTTGTGGCGCTGACCGCGTCACCTTGGCACCACTGGCGTCAACCTCCCAAAGCTATGGCGCTACTCGCGCCAATCCGGCGCTACCCATGCCACATCACAGACAGGGTTTTCTGCTTAAGAACCCTAGCGCTGACCGCGCCAAACCTCGCGCCAGCCACGCCAGGCATTAGAGTCATCACATAAACGTACAAACAATAATGATGCAGCAAATGGCTATGCACCTTTGTGGTTAGAATTTATTCAATTTAACACCATGTAGTGAGAGAGAGTCCAAGAAGGCTGCAAGTTTGGATAAGAAACAATTATAGGTACCAAAATTAAAACACTCATTTTATAAAAACTAAAAATATATATAAGCCTTTTCAGTGTTATTACATTGTTTTTTTTCTTTTCCAGGCTAAAAGAATAATGAAAGTTAAGATCAGTTGGCTACTTCTAGGAGCAACGCAACATTTTCTAGCAGTTCTTCAAAATTAAGAAAATTCTCAAATGTGAATAAGAATTAATCACTTAAGTACTTTGCCATGATGTAAGAACAAGTCCTGACTTGCCATTTCATAGCATCATGCCAAGGAGTTGATATAGTCATAGAGAATTAGAGACAATAAGCACGGCATTTTCAAAGTTCTCCACCTCATTGATAGGACCTTATTAACTATAACAATAATAAAATATTAATCATAATGATGAGAGTAGGAAATAAATTAAACTTGCACCAGAATTTGACATCAGCAATTGAGTAATAATAAGTGGTAGTTATTGGATACTTAAACCGTAAATACTTTGCTTGAAACATGTCCAGTACTCGCAATCAAAGACCAAAGCATAAAGAATGAAATACTTTTACCAACAAAATAATCCCTCTTTTAACAGTAACAGATTATTACTGACAACACAAAACATAGAGAATGAAATACCACATAAACGTGTCCATGTATATAACAAATTATATGTCATCAAAATAACAACAAACATTATTGGGGCAGAAACTATATATTACCACAGATTACTTGTACCGTAATATCAAAGGAATAGGTTCCAAGGCTTCGGGTTCATTTCTCACTTCCTCTTTTATGGAAATAAAAAGCTTTCATTCCCTTTTTGAGACAGGAACGCCTATTAATGTAAATCACAAAATTATTATTCACTGAGGCATTTCATCGAATAGGTTTGAAGCAACAAAGCAAAGGCATATAGTTATATCAAGTTTCATTGAGGAATTTCATCGAATATGTTTGAAGCAACAAAGAAAAGGCATACAGAACAAAGCTGTTGAAAAAATTCATTCCAAGAAATTACAAAACACGTGAATGATTGAAGATAGAAGGAATAACGATTTTATTACCAATTGAGATGAAGCAAGGATAGAAAACTGAACGTGATGCTTTGTTGGTGGAGATGAAGCTGTTAGGAATCTGAACATGGTGATTGGTGGAGAATGGAGATTGCACGGGTAGGAAACTCAAAGTGATTTGGGTCACCAAAAAATTAACGTGAAGCTACAAGTAGGGATAAGTCTAAGCAGTATAAAGCCATGAAGGAATAAAAATGGACTTTGGATTTTGCTTTTAAAATCTGTATTAAAAGAAAATAGATTTAGATTTATAAATAGATGTAAATTGTGGATATGGTAGACGATCTGGTCCATTGAAAATAATTAAAGTAGATTGGACCAGATTATTTATTAGATTAAATATGGATACTGGACTTTTTTGCCCACCCCTATATGTTAGCTTCTTGCCAAGTCCACACTTGCTACTTACACCTAGCTTTTCACTTCCCACCTCATTTGCTTGCTCTTGACCGTGACCTCTTCTGCCACCTCATCCATCATCCAATTTCTTCTTTCTTAGAGGATATTCCAAGGAAGATAGCCCTTAATCTATTCCATTCCAAAATAAAACTCACTTGAGGTACGCTAGGCTTCAATTTTTAGTTAAGAAATTATTTGGACCAATTTACATGTTTAAATGTACAGATTTATGATGATTATTTAGGCTAGAATTTCATGTTATTTGAAGATATTTTATGATGTGAAAATGTTGATTTAAACCATAGGATAGGTGACGATTTATGGGCTGAAATATTAGCGATGTTTGGAGTTACATTTGATGATCTTTGGAAGTGATTTTGATGACATTTGGATTGTTTGTTCATGGGATTGTTTGAATAAATTCTAGAAGTAGAGGTTGAATTGTATGTAGTTAAATGGTTCACTTGCTTGAGTGATTAAATTTTGAGGATGAAGTAGTAAGGTGGTAGGTGAAAGGAGGTTAAGATGCATGCTAAGTTATAATCTTTTCTAGTGAAGGTTTAAATGAATTAGAAATTATTTGAAAGATATATTGTGGTTATTAGTTAGATTACTAACATGATTTTTCTGTAGATTGAGGATATTCAATTGTCAAACCTAAGTTGGTATGATTTTGCTTGAATAAGATATGGTAGTTAACCATACTTGTGGTACGTATGATGATATGATGAATATATTTTTCATGAGGTTGTATGTATTTGCTCATGTATTTTATTATGGATGGATTTTGATGTGATGATATGTTAATTCATGTTTCCAAGTCCAGTACAAGATTTGTGAGACATAATCTGAGACTACATCCAGTACTAGATTAGAGACCAGATGCAAATACATGGAATGACATGAATGACTAGCGTAAGACGGCCGCATCATTTCTACATCCAGTATGAGGTGTAGCTACATACAGTACGATATGTAGAGGCCATGTGCATCCTGGAAAAATTCATTTCATGCATTCATATAGTTTGCATAATTATTTTATGGATTCATTTGACTATATTTATGATTTACTAACGTACTAACATGTTTGGTTGTTTAGTTTTGCGTACTGAGAAATTTTATTTCTCACTAGATTTGTTTCATTTTTTTAGATGGCAACAGTGGTTAGATTCCTTGATGCCCCGGATTGGTGGTGGTATAGGAATGAAGATATGAACTAAGCTGGTGTATGGACAATATTGTACTTGTTTAATGACTTATGTAACACAGACTGTGACTTTGTATAAAATATATATTAATTCAACAACTTCTATAATTTATACGTTTTAGAATTTTTACTAATATAAGCTTCTTAAAATTTACCCCTAATAAAGATATAACATCTAGAATAATTTTAGGTCGTTACAAATCACATAAAAAACATGAACAAGATTTTTAGAATTCATGAATTTCACATAAACATACATTTATCCATGATTGCGGAAGATCTTTTATGGTAGAATGTTTTCTCATAGTCTTGACCCTTTCAGTTTTTGTATCTTCTTTTGATAGGGATATGATACAACTCTTATGGGTAGACAATGAATGTATTTAGTTTTCTAAATCTCTATTTATTAGAAATTGAACGACTACGTTTAAGATAACTGCACTTATCAATAGTTATCTTTTTAATATATTTAAGATATCTGTTTTATCAACAGTTATCCTTTTAATACGTTTAAGATAATTATTTTATCAATAATTATCCTTTTAATAACTTCCCTTTGTAACCATCACAGATTCTATATCAAAATTCACTTGAATGCTAAGATAACTAAAAAAATGAGTGTTTTACGGAACTTCCCTCGTAATTATATTGATTCTTAGCTTGAAAATTATCTTTTTATTGATAAAAATAATAATTAAGTAATTGTTAATCAAAATAATATTTAAAAATAATTATCTTTTTATAATAGTAAATTATATCTCTAATTTTATATATATAATTAATAATAAATATTATTGTTAACTTTATTATTTATTAAAAGTTAAATATTTTAAAAAATTGTAAAATTTTATTTAACCCCCTTTATTACATTTTGGATCTGCTTTCGTGTCGTGTGGATGCAGAAAAGCAAACATGAAGATGGTCATTCAAAGCGAAGTTATTGAACTCAACTAAAAAAACATTCAAAAAATTCTTAGAACAGTGAAAGATGACCATAATTAAATGACAAATTAGAAGTGGAACTAAGAGAGCTTTGAATAAAACATGGAATCTATGATATGAAAAATTGGGTTCCTTGTTAGGGTAGAACAGACAAAATAGAATGAACTAGTCGAATTGGATTGAGAAAATGATGGCCTAAATAGAATTAGATCTATTTTGGCTTATTCATCCAGTTAGATTGCACTAAAAAAATAAGTTTGAATTTAATCAAATCTATTTTGGTTTAATATTTTATTTTTTTCTTTTGAAGTGGTATAAATTTAGATAAAAAAAAAAAGTAAAATGAACTAATATGGACAGATCCCATGGATCACTAAATATGGTAGGACTTCAAATAATTAGATTCATAAAGTATGAACTAATCCAATTTATTCCATTTTTTTAGATTGATCCTATGAATTGGATTGAGCTGACTTGTCTTGTTTATTTTACCAACTCTAATCCAAGACTCCATATAGATATATTGAAATTCTTTTATGAAAGTTATTGACCAACTTAATAAATTATATTATGATTTAATAAATTATTTTTTATTTAATTTTTCACTTTCCAGTTTTTTTTTTTTTTTTTGTCTCGATTATTTCTCTGAGGTTCCTAACAATGTTGTTGAACGCCTCAGGAAGTGCTTCCGCTCATAATCTCGTCCTCAGCGCCTACTGCTCCTATGTGGATGTATCAATATTCATTAATCAATCTTACAGTATTAACATGAAAAATCCAGTTCTTATTATTAAATCAAAAACACGTTAGTGGTGGCAAAAAGTCAATACTAAATTTGAAAAGTCAACGTTAAAGACTGCGATCAAGTTTTCATCTCAATTTTAACACAATTACATGCCAAAAAGGTTAACACTAATTAACGTCTGTTAACGCTGAAGTCATCCCTCATTATTAACTAGAAATAATAACAATTATTTTATTTTAATTTTTTCATTCGGTTTAGCCTCAACCTTAGGTTGTATTTGATAGAGAAGAGAAAATAAAGTATATGAAAATAAAATGGAAGAGTGGAAATAGATGATAAATAAAGTGATAAGAAAAATTATTTGATTAAAAAAATATAAAAATAATAAGGATCAGAATTGAGAGATAAGTGAAAATAAGTAAAAAATAATACAAACCAATTTCACTATTTTTAAATTTATTTCCTCTATTTTTTACATCAACAACATCAATATCAATGATATTTTTAACCCAAGTTAATTAGGATCAGTGATAGATAAACCCAATAATAATCGTAAATGAGACCAAAAAAATGAAAAAGGGAGAGGAGTGAAAGGAAATTAAAATGAAAAAAAAAAAAGAGAAAAAGAACTAAAACAAGGGAATAACTGAATCATAGAACTACTAATGAGATTGATCGTCCACCAAACTTATAGTTTTTTCCACTATGTCCTAAGATATACTGTCCGCCAATCTATATCTCACTCTATTAGATCTTATTTAACTACCTTTTTCTCAGGTAAGTTTACGTCGACCTCTACCTCTCTTTGTGTTGAGCTCTTGATAACAAACTCTTTTGATAATTTTTTCTACATCAAAAATTCAAAATTATTTTCACCCTTCTTATATTATTTTCATCTTTTAACCAAGCAGAGCGTTAGAGTCGATACTAATATAGGAGGAAAAACCACATTTGTCATTGATTTAATTTGCCATATCAAATAACGAACCAACTAAAACTAAAAGCATAGTCCCAATGGATAATAGTCTTAAGTGAACCAATATCAACACCCAATAAATTAAGGTGAAAGCCCAAAACTAGATAAATGACTATAATTTCAACAATTAAGATAAGAACTAGCTCCAGAGTGAAGTTTATAAAGGAATATGTGGTGAACGAACTCTATAGAAAATAAAAAATAATGAAAATAAAAGCAATTGTATATTGCAATTTTAACTCAGTAACTTCTTAATGCAAACATCAAACCTCCCCTTTAACTGTCCAAGGAAGACTTTGAGTCTTGAATATTGCAAGCAAGATGCGAGTAATAAGTGTGTCTGATGGTATGATTGAGATTCGAACTTAGTTCATCACGGAAAACTAATCACTTTCATTAAACCAACCTCCATTGGTAATAATTTGTTTAATCTAATAATTATTTCATTATACAAAATGTAAATGTTTAAAAACTCATTTACAATAATTTATTCTAAAATCTAGTTTAATTTTAACTCTGTGTTTAGATTATGAGTAAGGATGTTCACAGGTCGGTTCGGGTCAATTTTGCCCAAATTTAAGACCCAACCTAATCAAATTTGATCGTTCGATATTTTGATTTTTTTTTTTTAATCCAACCCAACCTATTCATGAACGGTATGGTTCGGTTAAGACTAGCGGATTATCCATTTAAATTTTATCTTTTTTTTCTTCTTAGAACTACTATTTTATATCATGATTTATTCAAATATCCAATACAATTAACACAATAGGGTAAATAATCATTTTCGTCCGTGAATGTATAGAGACCTGACAAATTCGTTCCCAAAAGATGAAAATTCAAATTTTAGTGTTCATTTTGTTTAGTGAGTTTTGAAAATATTTATGTGTTCTATCAGTCCTGTTTGAGAGAGAAGTTAACACTTAACAACGTCATATATGCGCTTAATTGGTTGTTGTCCTTTGAGTTGATAAGACCATTTTTTAGAAGCAACTTTCTTAATTACAGGTTAGAACAAAATCAAGCGTGTTCGTGTTAAATTACATGCTAGAACAAAATCAAGTGTGTTGGTCCAATGGAAGAATTAAATTATATTTTACATGTTAAAACAAAAAAAAAATGAAGATTAAATTATATTTTATTCTTAAATGAAACAAAATTTGACGTCTGACAAATCAGTCTAATGGAAACTTATTGACATTTTGGTCCAATGAAAACTTACTAACATTTTGATCCAATTTATTTAGCAGTCATGTTGGCAACCATTTTTGTGACATTTTTGTCACTCTATGCCACGTAAGCTCTTTCATTAACGGTAACAGATAAATGAATTTTTCGCACTTTCGGGGACGAATTTGTCAGTGCTTTACATATTCAGGGATGAAAATAACTATTTATCCTAACACAATATTATCAAATGTCTGAGAGTAATAAAATTGATTCATTTAATACCATCAACATAATATTCTAAAATAAACTAATACAAATTAAAACAAAATATTCTTCAATAATATTTACTATAATAGTCTGAATCACAACTATTTTTTACAAACTAATTTTTTGTAATAAGTTTTGGTGCAACCAGATTTATTGAAACAAATGAACAAAATATGATTCATTAATATTATAAACATTTGAAGTTCCAACACTTTGATTCCCAATATTAGTAGTATTTAAAGTTAAACCAAACAACTCTATAAATTTTTGGTCGGTTCAGTTTGATTTTGATCGGATCTATAGATCTAAACCCGTGACTCAACCCATACATAAACGATTTTGGTTGATTCGGTTCGATTTTGATCCAAATACATAAATGACTCAACCCAAACTGTTCAGATCAGTTTGAATCAATTCGGATTTGGGAGTGACATATACCCGTAAACACCCTAATTATGAGAGAAGTAGAGAAGAAAGAAGTAGAATAGAAGAGAAAATGAATAAAAAATACATAAACTTTTAAACTATTTGAATTAAAAGAAGTAGGAGAGAAGTAAAAGAGAAAGAAAAGTTAAATTTTCTCTTCTCTCATTTGGTTAAATAGAAAAGTGGAAAAAAAAGAATGATTTTTGAAAAAAGATATATTTACCCTTTACATATATATATATATATATATATATAATATTTTTAAAATAATATATAATATTTTTTTGGAAAGACTAAAGAAATTATTATGCTAAAAAATATTTTTCTTATCAAGTGTTTATATTTTGTCTTTGTGGGACGCATTTTATATTTCTATTATTCATTTTATTGTATAGTATAGTAATGTTAAAAACCAATAAAAACAATGTAAGTCTAATAAGAAAGAGCAATGTTAAAAATTACAGCAATTGAGCGTAGATAACATTGTGCTTGTTATAAGACGGTGAATCGTGATTGAAATCACAAGGCTATTTTTGTGAGTTCGGATGATGCAATTCTTTCTCCGTCAGATTTCTTTCTATGAAAGAAGATATTGTCTTTTGGAGTGGGTCCCACTATCATCTTATATATTCACTTCTCTCTTTACAACTTCCCTCTTCTCATTATCCAAACATTAGAAATTCTATCTGCCATAATTTTTGTCTGTTTACATTGATCCAGGTTGTGTCATTAAATAAGTACGTGGTGTATTACACAATTTGAAAATACCATATAAACAATCTATCAATAAATTTAAAATAAAGTTACAAATAAGCTACATAAGATAACAACTCATAACAATCTTAGCTACAAACATAAAATTGTTATTATCTTCCAATATTTTCTCCAATACTCCCTCTCAAGTTAAGCATGAAGATTTGAAATGCCTAACTTGCCTAGATTAGCCAGAAAAGATACACGACCTAGTGTCTTTGTAAACATGCCAATGAGCTAATAATTACTATGAACAAAACAAGTGGAAAAAGTATGAAAATGAATGTGCTGTCAAATGAAATGACAATCTAACTCAATGTGTTTTGTTTATTCATGAAAAATAGGATTAGCTGCAATTTGAAGAGCAACTTGATTATCAACATAGGCCCTATATGATCAATACCTAGAGAAGCAAAGAACGATTTCAGCCATAATAATTCTGCAGTTGTAGTAGCCATTGATCTGTACTCAGCCTCGGCAGATGAACAAGAAATTGAAATCTACTTCTTGGATTTCCAAGAGATAGGAGACTGACCGAACATAATAAAATAACGAGTAATCAAACATCGAGTTAAAGGACAAGAAGCCCAATCAGAATCACAAAAAGCATGAACTTGAAGATCACAATTAGTAGAAACAAACAAACCTTGACCTAGATTAGCCTTAACATAGCGCAAAACCCGAAGCACAACCTTAAAATGTTCTTGTTTTGGTGTTTGCATAAATTGAGACAAAGTGTGAACATCATAGCTTAAATCTAGGCGAGTGATAGTAAGATAAACCAAACAACCAATAAGCCTATGATACCTGCCAGGATCAACAAAATTAGGAGTCGTACTAAGAGCCAAACGATGGTCTTGCTCAATAGAGAAGAAACCTGGTTTACAGGAATCAATACTAGCTTCAGCTAAAATATCCAAAGCAAATTTACTTGAGAAAGAACCAAACCAGAATTATTTTACGCAACCTCAATACCTAAAAAATACTTCAAAGCACCCAAATCCTTAATTTTAAAACAAGAATCCAAATACGATTTAACCTTAGCACACTCAGAATCATCATTACCAGCAAGCACAATATCATCAACATATACTAGTAATGCTAGAAAAATATTGTCGCGAGTCAAAGTGAATAAGGTGTAGTCAGCTTGGATTGCACAAAACCATAATGAAGAAGAGA
Source organism: Glycine tomentella (assembly GCA_007407185.1). Lineage (NCBI taxonomy): Eukaryota > Viridiplantae > Streptophyta > Magnoliopsida > Fabales > Fabaceae > Glycine > Glycine tomentella. Next base: position 352,021 of record PYAF01003414.1, on the reverse strand, counting down.
AGAAGTAAGCTTCGCAAACCAGTTGTGTGGAGATTGATGGAGGCCATACAAAATTTTCTGTAAACGACACACCTTGGATGTTAAACCCCCACTAAGTCCAGGAGGTAATTTCATGTAAACCTCCTCATCAAGATCACCATGAAGAAAGACGTTATTAACATCAAGTTGATGAAGATGCCAATGTTTCGCAACTGCCACAACAAGAAAAGTACGAACACTTACCATTTTTGCAACTGGAGCAAATGTCTCATGAAAATCCTCTCCCTCAATTTGTCGATTCCCTCCAATAACCAGCCTAGCTTTGTAGCGCTCAATGGAACCATCCGCATGATATTTAATACGGAAAACCCATTGAGATGGTAATGCTCGCTTCCCCGGTGGAAGATCAACCAAACGTCGAGTGTTATTATCTTCCAAAGCATGAATCTCCTTACGCATTGCATCAACCCATCGAGAATTAGACAAAGCAGCACGCCAAGATCGTGGCTCAGAAGAAGCATCTATTGCTATCAAAAACGATTGGTGCTTGGAGGAAAAATAAGAGTTAGTCACAAAATTAGCAAGTGAATAAGGAGAACAAGTACCTAAAATAGAAATTGATTTGGAGGAAGAACGTGAAGGTGTATGTGTACCAGGAAGACGATATTCATAGTCTTTCAAGTAAGCAGGAGGCTGTCTTGTGCGTTTTGAAGGTGCTGATTCAAGAGATGAGGAAGGACCAGGGACAAATTCATGTGGAGAAGGAGCCGAATTCCCCCTATCATCAATGATTGGACCAGGCACATGGGGATCAAATGCATCCTCAGTGTCAGGAATTAAAATTTTCGACAGAACAAGAGGGACATCATCCACAGTGAGAACCTCATAGCTATTAGCATAAGGAACACGGGGAGAAATTGCAATGTCATTTGCAGGAGTAGAAACAACAAATGGGAACACCAATTCATGAAAGGAGACATCGCGGGACACAAAATATTTTTTTGATTCCAAGTCAAACAATTTCCATCCTTTTCGATTAGAAGGATAACCAACAAATATATACCTAGTTGAACGGGCCACAAACTTATCCTTCGTTTAGGCTGAAGAGTGGCATAACAAAGACATCCAAAAACTCGTAGTAATGGAAAATCGGGAGCAACACCATGCAATTTTTCATAAGGAGTGACACCATTAAGCAATTTGGATGGCGTACAGTTGATTAAATAAGAAGCAGTCAAAATGCAATCACCCCAAAACGATATAGGCAAGTGAGCTTGAAAATGCAATGCTCTCGCAACGTTTAAAATGTGACGGTGTTTTCATTCAACACTACCATTTTGCTGCGGAGTATAAACACAAGTAATTTGATGAGAAAGGCCTAACTCACCAAATAAATGTCATTGCATTACTTTTAAATTTTGTACCATTATCAAAACGAAAAACCTTCATCATTTTGCCAAACTGATTTTGTATCATAGCCAAAAAATAGTTTAATACGTATAAAGATCTCATTTTTTTAGCAAGCAAGATAGTCCAAGTGGCCTACTATAATCATCAACCAATGTTAGAAAATAATGTGCACCAGTAGAAGAGCAAGTACTATACAGTCTCCATGTATCACAATGCAGTAAATCAAACGAAGCTTTACTGTTATTGAAACTTGATGAAAAAGGAAAGCGAGTTTGTTTTGCTCAGCAGCATACATCACAAGGATTGTTACTTATTGAACTAGAACGAAATTTAAAAACATAAGAAAACATAGATAAAGTTTTATATGAAGCATGTCCAAGACGTAAATGCCATAATTCCCTCATGCCATCAACACGCACAGTAAATGCATTCCTTGGCCTGGATTGATACACATACACACCCCTCGCAAATCACCCAATCCAATCTTCGTTGTCAGGTATTGGTCCTGCAAAACATTCTACTTATTAGTGAACATAAGCCATTTATGATTATCAATCGAAAGCAAACAGGCCACGGAAATTAAGTTGCATTGAAGGTTAGGGACAAACAACACATCATGGATAAAAAATATTGGGAGCAAGAAAAACGTATCTTTTTTTAATAGCATGGGTAACAGAACCATTGGGCAAGCCAACTACTAAAGGACTGATATTTGTCACATGATGAAGAAGACTTAGAGTACTAGTCATATATTGAGAAGCTCCACTATCAACTAACCAATAAGAAGAATAAGCTACATTACCAGAAAGTTTATCATTGGATGATTGTGATTGCACCAAAGCTAACAAGAGATCCAATCATTTAACCACATCAGAAGAAAGAACAACTTGAATATTGCTTGTTGAGTTAGGAACGGGAGCAATGTTAACAGCAGCATTGGCCATTCTCTTCACGCCTTTAGGGTGGCCCTTGTCACGTCCCTTTTCTTTATACCACTCAGGATACCCATGTAACTCCCAGCAATGAGAAACATCATGATTTGTTTTACCACAATGAAAACAAGGTTCCTTATCCCCATGATCAATAGGTTGAGATTTTGTGTGAACCGCAAAGCCCATTACATTGGTATGATTAATTGTTCCTCACTATATTGTTTTATGAGTTTCTTCTTGGATTACCACAGCATGAAGCTTACTGAGACTAGGAAAATCATTACCATGGCTATTAAGGATCTGGGATCGAAGTGTCCTAAATGTGGCATCATCAAGCCCTATTAGAAATTGGTACACACGATCCCTATCATGTTCAACTGTTACCTCTTTGGCATACGTACAAGAATCACCACAAGTGCACATGTTATAACTGCGGCTAGCATCTAGCTCATCCCAGATGGCTCGAATCTTGGTGTAATAAGCACTCATAGTCATGCCTTGTTGTTTAATAGTAGTCAAACTCGCTTTCAACTGGTACTGACGAGGAATATTAGCTACAGAGAAACGATCTTTTAAGTCATCCCACAAGTCCTTGGCATTCTCAAAACACTAGATTGAGGGTTGTAGCTGAGGATCTATAGTATTATGAATCGAACCATTTAGCATAGAATGACACACATCCCATGCATGGAGCTCTTCAAACATGTCTAGGTTAGGTTTTAGAATAACACCAGTAATGAAGCCAAGTTTGTTCTTAGCTCGCAGTGCATTCTTCATAAGCTTTGCCCAATTCTCGTAATTAATCTCACCACGTAAGGTGACAGTAGTTAACACCATCCCAAGATTATCTGACGATGCAAGAAAGAAAGGAGATCTCTGGTGAGAGACCTTCAAAGCACCACTTGAACTAGTGGTAGCCATACTATATCAGATTAAATAAGGAAGATGTAGAATCGAACTCTTCTGATACCATATTAGAAATTGTATTTGCGACAACTTTTGTCTGTTTGCATTGATCAAGGTTGCGCCATTAAATAGGCAAGCGGTGGCACAATTTGAAAATACAATATAAACAACCTCTCTATAAATTTGAAATAAAGTTACAAATAACCAACATAAGATAACAACCCATAACAAACTTAGCTGCAAAAAGAAAACTGTTATTATCTTCCAATATTTTCTCCAATACACACCATAAAAGTGTGGTTCAGAAACATTCATTGCTCGGAGATGTTGTTCACCAAAACAAAGCAACCATAAACTAACCCTTGCAACCATATCTAGTATGTGCAAAAAGTTAAAGAAAGAAAACCAAACTCATACAACATTCTTGTATGTGATTGCAAGAACCTTGGCCCATAATCATTTCTACAAATTTTAAGGTGTTAGGCAAAATTTATAATTAAAGTTTAATTTAATATAATTTATCAATTATTTTTTGACTACGAAATTATTACTCCATTAATCAAAGTCATTCAATTTATCTTTTACATTAATTAATGTCAAATAAGATTAGAGGATGTAACAAAAAGATATCATTTGAGTAATTTTAATTTTAAAAAACTATTTTTAACAATATTACTTACCAGTATTATTAACAATATTTTGGAAACAATTTGAAATAAATATACATTTTTTTAAAATATTTAATATTTTTAGTGAAATATAAATTTATTTTGTTTGTACTCAATCTGACAATTATTTTTTATAAAAAAAATCAAGATCTTCAATTTTATAGACTTAGTTGAACTTAAAATCTTTTTAAGATTAATACCATATCTTTTTCAATCTATCTTTGTAATCAAAATTTTCAATTGTTCAATTAATGTAATCTTAAAACTACAATCTTACTAATAAAGATATAACCTATATCATATATCACAGTAAAATTTATTTGAAACGTAAGTAGTTAGTACCATGCTCCGATAGTATATTTGAAACATTAAATTCCTTGCCATATGATAGTTTTCTTTTTTAACTTATTGCAAATTTAAAATGGATTACCACAAATTCATGGATCCAGAAAATTATGAGATCGGTGAGATTAAAAAGGGGGGTTCTAGAGCTAAAATTTCATTAAATATCAAAGCCTAATACTTCTGGACATGCACATACAAACTGAAGCAAGATAACTCTTTTGCCATGAAATTTGACAGCAAACAAGAACAAATTCAAATTTAACTAGTTCCTCTTACTTGGTGGTATGTCTAAGCCTTTGAGCAATGCTCTGAAAGGTGTATAGAGCTTCCTACAACTTCACTGTTTAGTGCAACATTTCATCAAACAGTTGGTGTGCTAAAACGAAAAATATGGCAGAAATCTTAACGGTGTAGGAAAGAGGATTCATACATTTACACAAAAAAAATTGAATCGTCAGTAGCCATCTATCTAAACATTGATGTGAAATTTATTCAGGGAAAACAATTAAAGAAGTAGAAATCCATGGAATTTGGACAAGGGTAGCAAAACCCAGCTTCTAATTAAGTTGTAAATCCCCTTTCACAAGTAGGGTACTTTTTTTCCAGCAGAACAAAGAAGAAAAAGCTGACGAAAATGACAACGAGAGTGTTGAAGAAAAATCGTTAAAGGCAGGAACATATATGTGGTGTTTACTTGAGAATTGATGGTTGCAAAGGCTCCGAGGACTGCACTGCACGTTGACGGCGGGTTCGGGAGTGAGTGGTGTGAGAGAGACCCTAAAAGGGATGTTGAGAAGTGAGAAGTGAATATTAGGTTTCCAAATTTCCTTCTTATATTTTTTTCCAAATTTCCTTCTTATATTTTTATATATATAAATATATAAAATGATGAGTAACTGATGGAATATTTTCCTTCGAAAATACTCCGTCGGAAATAAGCGCTTTTTTGTAGTGCATTGTTCTCATTTATTCAGTTGTGTCAAATTCAAGTTTTAGATATACATATACGTTGAATATTCATAGAAAGAATTTTATCACGTATAATAATCTTACACAATTCGAATAGAATTATTTCTAATAAAAAGATATATATGGTCCAAATATATATATATATATATATATATATATATATATATATATATGATAACAATGTCCCGTTTCTTATAACTCTACCTCCCTCCTCATCTCTCTTATGCAAAAAAAAATATATAATATTACTATTTATGTCTTATATATCTTTTTGCATAATAGAAATTTTGAAACATAAATTTAAATTATATTCTTAGAATATAAAATTAAATAATAATTATTCAAACATTTTTAAAGAAAAAAATTGAATAACTATTATTTTTAAAATATTATATTGTTTTCTTATAATTTTAAAAAGAGTAATTGCATTGTATATTTTTTACATAATTTTTATATTTACATAAACAAAAAACATTATAAACCCTATGGATATAATTCAGTTGGAAACACACACTAAGTTTGTAAAAAAGGACTTGAGTTTGATTCGGGAGGATAAAAAACCTTAAATGTGACAAAACCCTGAATCAAATGGTTACGGTTGTTATTAATAAAAAAACAAAAAAAAAAAGAACCTTAAGTATGACTAAAAACTCGAACCGAATGATTATAGTTGTTAATAAAAAACAAAAAAAAAATATCATTTTTATAATCAATAATTTAATATAAAATAAAATAAACATTATTTTTTTAAAAAAAATTATAAGTAATTTTAATGAAACATTAATTTTGTCATTTGAACATGATTTATACCTTATTATTATTTAGTTTATATGTATACCAAATATTTTTGATAAATTAAAGATTATTTTACTCTTATTTTATATCCCATCATGTTTACCCTCTGAAATTTAATATAATCTACAGAAAGAAAGTGTATTTAGAGTAGAGACACCAATCCAAGAATCACGCCTAAACTTAGTTTGCCCCTCACATCACACTTCCATTCGGAACCATAAGGGAGCAACAGTACTCACGTTCCATATTATTACACAAGCCTCTCTGCACCACACAAATGCAGATTTAGTGTTCCATCTATCATTTAGAATCACTCTGTCCAACAAATCATATCTATATACCAAAAGGTTATACCATACAGCATTTTTCTCAGTTAAACATTGTCATTTCCACTTGTTGAGAAGGCTTAAATTAAAAAGGTCACTATGATAAATAAAAAAATTAAAGAGGTCAAGATGTTTAATGCGAAGTCCACCAATGCATTCATGCAGACAAACCTTATCCCAATTTATCATGCACTTTTTTGAACATCATCACTTCCACCCAATAGAGAAAAAAAAAAAAAAAAAAAAAACTTTGAATTCCAATAAGTAAAATTGAGATTTTTTTCCGCATCTTAAAGAAAGAGTGGCTAACTAGATAGTACTGAATTCAGCGTAACATAATCTCTCAAAGAGAGATACTTACCCTTCCAAGCTGCAAGCCTACTCTTAATGAAACCATGACAGGCTTCCATCTAATCACTTTCCTTGGATTTGCACCAATAGGCAAACCCCAAAATTCAAAAGCAATCTCAGTAATATTGCAATGAAGAAAAGAAGCTTCCACCAAAACTGATCATCCACATTAATACCAATAACATTACTCTTAATGAATATTTACCTTCAATTGAATAACACAACGGTAAAGTTGTGTTTTGATGACTTGCTGATCATGAATTCGAATCCTGAAACAGCCTCTTTGCATATACAAGGGTAAGACTGCGTACAATTTCTCTCTCCCTTACTTGCGTGTAAAGTGAAGCCTCTGGACAATGAGGTACGTAGTTTTAAAACAAGCTCAAAACTTCAAAGAACATCCTTTAATAATCACAAATTATTCATAGAAGCATCCCCAATAAGTATCATCCGCATATTGTAAAAGAGATATCTCACCCACTCCTCCAACCTTAAAAGCTAACACTTTCCATCCCATTGGCTCATACATTTATATGAACTTAAATTTTAGTTTAATTTTATAGGATAATTCTAGGCAACCAAAAAAAGAAAAAAAACAAAAAAAGTTCACCATACTGAATGAATTATATAATTAATTCTTCAAGAGATGGTTAATTTCTACATTAAATAACAATCAATACATCTGGTTGATATTTGCAAAAATTTTGATGTACTATCCATGTCAAGTTCAGATAAGAATGTCAGGTCACAAACTTTCTAAATGCAGTCTAAAATTAAAACATTCGCGGAGTAAACTACTGTGAAATTTTCCAATATGAATTGAAAGTTTCACAAACTGTATATGAACCAATCCATTTCCTGAAAGAGGTCGGCTACGATGTCCCTCGGCAATTCGGCATGGATGAAGATGAGGCAACCTCCTATCTGAATTCTAACGAGAGCATAGACACAATTCATTTGTATATTGGCACAAGAAATGCCATATGTCCAATCCTTCACTAGATGTAAGCTTATACAGCTCCATTGGAATAATAAGCATTAAAAGCTTCCAGAACTTGCTTGACAACCACAAAAAATCTGATAATGGACACTGTTCACATCAGAAATCTTCAATTTAGTGGTCATCTTCATTGGTTCCAGGGCAGTTGCCCAAGAGGACATCACTCGATTCGTACTGAACAAATAAGGAGGAAGAAAAAAAATATTGCAATCAAAGTTAGAGGCTTCTTATATGTAAACCATACTGGATTTGCTTTTTCATCTTATAAAATATATTAAAATGAGCTTCATTGGTGTTTACTCACTTGGCATCCACAAAAGAGGCAATAATTAAATTCATCCCTCAGTTTCATCAAAACATCGTGCAAGTCCTGCATCCATTACATTCCATCACCAACACCATCAAAGTTGAAACCAATCCAAATATAACTATGTTAAAAAATAATGACCTTAAAATAATAAATGACTTACAAGAATTTCATAATGCAGTTAAAAAAACTGTATGAGCAACAATTAAGAAGAATCTAAAGCCCAACAATTTGTCTATAGAAATAATTTATGGCAGAATATTAAGGCATCGTTTGACTCATGTAGCTGATCCCATCTAGTAGGAAAATACTTAGTTATTGTTTTTCAGTAGTAAAAAATCTAGAAATAATGATCATGAGAAGAAAACGCAACTATGCAGTTTCCAGGACTATTTTTTGGCATGCAACTTAAATGAATACCAAAAAACTAGGTTAAAAGAAATATAAGTGAAAAAGATAAGGTTAAGTTACACACCTCTTCTGTTATTTCTTCCTCTTCTTCACCCTCTGCATCATCGTCATTCTTTTGTGGCTCCACAATTTCCCTATTCTCCAATTGGTCAAGGGCAGCCTTTGCCTTATTGTAATTAATTATAACTCTCCTACTCTGCCACTGTGACTTTTGCCTAGACCCAAATTCTTTCATTAGGTCCTCCTCTTTCCTCCTTTTCCTGTCCATCATGATTCCCTCCTTTTTCCTCTTCTCCTTGTGGGGATCTTCTAAGCCTACACCAGCCCGTGACCGTCGAATTTCAATCCCCACTGGTTCGGCCCTGCCCGAGCCCTGCTTGCCAAGGGCAGAACCTGGAGTGTAACCCATCTGTTTGAGAAGCTTAAACCCAATGTTGGATTGTGCTATTGGAGCTTCAACTTTCGCTAATGTTTGCTCATCCTCTTCATGTTGCTTCCTTTCTCTTTCAAGTTTTCTCCGTTCTTGCCAGCTATGAGTTTTCAACTGGTTCTTGGAAGAATTGACTGAAGGATCTTTCTTGCTGGAAATCTGCATGGTATAAAGGGAGTTATCATCACTGTGTATGGTACCTGTAAATTGCAAACTAAAAGGCTAAGGAAAATTAAGCATCTTGCAATAACTCTTTGAACAAACAAACAAAATAACACCCAGTATTCATGCTTCATTGTTTGACTAAATATTCAAATTTGGTCTTCCTAAGATACATGAGACATCAACAATAACCCAAAAGCTTAAAATTGGGTTCCAATTACCTCATTGATGTATCTTTGTCTTTGAACACCAATTTGATCCCTATAGATGTGCATTTAGATCAATTGTTTTATTCAAATTCTTCAAAGACTAACTTATGAAGCCGTGTGTACCTTTCGAGGTCTAACTTTGAATATTTACTCTTACTTTTCCAAAAACACAACTTCTGTCCATGGACTAGTGCAGGATTATATAAAGTGGGAGAAAAAACAACACACACACACACACACACAAAGTTTTAAAATGCGGTCTGCAAACACAATTGTGACTGCAACATCAAGGTTTTTGATGTCTCTGCAACGGCAATTGTAGCTACATCAGCAACATTTTTCTGCAATATCATGGATTGCAACAAAAGTGCAACCTTGACTACAATTTAAAACCTATATATATATATATATATATATATATATATATATATATATAAGGAACTAAAGGGATTGGTAAGCAAAACAGACTATTTACATGCAACACAGATTTCCAGAAATTTTAGAAAATAAATAAATTTTCTCCCTAGGAAATGTAGCTGTATTAGAATAACTGCAAATGAGAACCAAATTGATTAGTAATTAGATCAAGCAACATCTTTTTCTTCAGAACTTAGACTTAAATTTCAAGCCCAAATTGTAAAATCATGTGGTATGACTAGAGGAAAATGAAAAGGGGAAATTTTTAACACCAAATTTTATTCAAGTACGTGAGATTCGTTGAAGGTCATGCATCTCTTACTCTCTTTAAGCGAGTAAAAATCCTTCAAGGGTAAAACGGGGAAGGAAGAAGTCACCTTTTTGGATGAAGACAACTTGGGAGGGTCGAGAGCATCGGAAGGAAGAAACTGGGAAAGGTCACCCATGTAGTCATCATCTTCTTGTTCCTCGTTTCCCTGTGCTCCGTTTTTGCTCTCCTTGTTCGCCGGTGATTCATCCATGGCGAACATAAGCGACGATGGGCTTACGATGTCGCGCGCTGGTCATGAATGTAAGCTGCCATGGGGCCCGTGAAGCCCATGGATGGTATTTCAATCTGGGCAGGCCCAGCAGGATTTTTCCATCATGAAAAATGCCCATTCAATATTAATTTTCAAAACGCATTTTTTATTTTCACTCCCCCATATTACTAATACACTCCCATTTCCTGTTATATATTAAAATTTCCCCTAAACTATTTACACCCCCCTCCTCTCTTTCCCCCTTACATATAATATAACTATGTTCTGAAAAGAAACAAAAAAAAAAACACTTCCCCTCTCCAAATCAGCTTTCAGAATTCGGTGTCAATAATGACAATTGATGAACCAATTTAAAAGGGGACACTTGCGAATGCATAGAGAAGTCGCACATCTTAGCAGATTTTTGTATCGAAGCAATCAACCATAAAATCTGCAAAAAAGAGTCAAATTTGAATTAGAACAAAATCTCTGTTAATACTCTATTCATTGGCTCGGGTAAAGGAAAGCTTAAGAAGTGATCTAGTACTACTAGTGTTTGTTTAATTATGCAGCAAACACACCAGTACGTAAATTATGAATTTCATGGAAAGATTAGGGAAGTATACTTACTAGGGTAGTTTAGGGATAAAAAAAAACAATTGGAAGAGGAGTGTATAAGTAAAAGGGAGACTGGAAATAGTAAATGCCTTTTCAAAATAATAAAAGCTTGGAACTTAAAGAACTGAGAAATGTTGAACCTTAAATTTTAGCTACTATACAAATCAGAAGTTGATATTTTTTTTAAAAAAACTTTTTTTTATTATCATGTTATTAGTATGAAATATCTACCTTATGATTAATATGTGTCGGACTATTCGTCTTGGGTAGAGTATCTCAAGCACATTATTTTTATTTATAAAACTCAAACCTAAATCATATTTAAGAAAATTGAGTTTAATATCATTCTAATCAATAATTTGTTGGTAATCTACTTAACTTTGCATCTTGTGTATAAGTATTGTTTGTCTTGGTTTTTAAAAAATTTATTCTGATAAGCAAAATATAAACTGAGGGGGAAAATGGCTATGTAATGATAATATAAATATTTTATACTGTCTTCTAATCACATATCATCATGTGTACATGTGAGTATATGGATCCGATCCATTTAAGGCCTGGTTTGTGAAGCCCATATTTTAGGCAGATCGGATAATATAATAACCTAGGCTTTCTATAAAAAGGGAATAAAAGAAATAAAAATTTAAATTTATAAAATTCTGTCGCAAAAGCCTTAGTGACGGATTTAGCAATAGAATTAGCGACGGATGGAGTCTGGCGCCAGGAGCGCTACAAATGCTGGAAGTTGGCACCAGGAGCGCCACAGATGCTGGAAATTGGCGCCGGTAGCGCCAAAATGGCGCCAGATGCACTGGATTTTGGCGCCATCAGCGCGGCATGTCGGTCAGGCCACCTATAAAAGGCCATCTCGCGATTTTCAGAGGAAAAAAAGACACTGTTCCTCTTCTTCCTTGACCCAGGCAGCCATTGTTGCACCATAAAAGCTTCATACCTTCATCCTAATTCATTGAAACACCTCCTAATCACTTCTAAACTTGAATTGAACCACTTAGGAGCCAAATTTTAGCCTAACCCTTGAGAGAAACCATTCCTTGAGTTTCTTCAGAGAGCTGAGTATTGGAAGAGGAAAGAAGGCAGTTCAGGGACGCTGGAGTTGGGAGAAAGACTTCTCCAGCCTTCTTCGACCGATTTGAGGTAAGAAACTCAAGTTTTAACCGTTTAATTTCTGAAATGGGTAATGGGGTGAATAGTGACTCATTTGAGATAGGGATGGAATTAGGCTTAGGTTTTTTAGAAAAGTATAGTCAGGAGGTTGTTCTGAGAGATATGGAACCTTGAAACTGGAATTGTCATGAAGTTTGAATTAGGCCCGGTGAGGAAGAAGGGTGTGTGAATGGGAGGTACTATGGTCTGTATAAACATAAGTACCTTTACAAAAGTTGTTCCTAAGGCCAAATGAACGGTGAAAACATGTTGATATGTCTATTTTGGCTAAGTTGAACAACTGTTGGTTTTAGTATAATTAAAACTTTGAATTTGGATATACAGAGTCTAAAAGAGACTCTAAAGCCTTAGTCAGACTGAGGCAGACCATTAGGGGTCGATGAATGGCCTAGTGGAAGCTGAGCTAAGATGAACCTTAAGTTAGAAGACAGAAACTGATAAGGAAAGGAAGAGTGTTCCCTTTCATATAAACGGTTAAAAACTGTTACTGATTATCTATTTCATGCCTATTGTAGGGCGTGAGACGCATATCACTGGTGGCGATCACCACGAGACTAAGAGAGCTGATTCTGAGCTGAGAACAGGTAAGCTCAGTGTTCTTGGGGAATAGTTTCCCTGTTTGTGTTCACTACACCCAAGTCAGGTGATTGATTGATATGTCTTGCATGCTTATGTTGTGTGATGCTGGAATACTAAATCATGCATTAGTTGTTGATGAAATGTCTTGATGGTTTGCTGGCAATTTAATGTTGGCTAAACCCTGAGATAGGGTATGTTGGTCTTGATTACACTAGTATAGTGTATGCGTGTATGGACTTTGGTTATGAGATGATTGTGATGATGATGCTGTGTGAAGTGCATGCATGAGAATTCACTAGCCAGTAGAATAGGGAACTATGGACTCCTTGGGAATGTGTCCTTAAGTGGATGATCTTCCTTGGGATAATCCATAGGCGTCCATGTAAATCCTGAGAGAATGTGCCCTTCAGTGGATGATCTTTCTCAGGTATTGGGCGGCAAGACCTGAGGGAATGTGCCCTTCAGTGGATGATCTCTCTCAGGCAAGGTGTGTGTTTTCGTGTATGTTTATGTTATACTTCTATGTGCATGCAGCTTGTTCATGAGAGCCGTGAAGGCTCACTGTATGATAGAGAATTATTTGATATGATTGCTGTTATGTTATGTTATATTATATATATTTGTGTTTAGAAGTGAACCAGGGGGGGAAACCTCCGAGAACCCTGAGTTTACTGAGATGATTATCTCACCCCTGTTGGGGCTCATGTTGCAAGAACTGAGACAGAAGTTACTGAGAGATCCCAAGGCAAAAGGCCTGAGCTGGGATAGGGAGGTGGAAAACCCTAGGCTTAGAAGACTGAGCTTGATAGCTCATGTTTTGTCATTTTGTTTGTATTCTGGATACCTAGGGAAAATTTGTGCAGTTTTGGGAACTATGTATCTGGTAAATGATAGAGATTCACTATATATGTATATAAAGTGTATTTTTATTGAATTCAGGCTTCCTTTATTATTTATGATTATACTTGCTGCGTTACTCTGACATTGTAATAATGTTAATACGCTGGATGCACACGGGGTGTTACATTTTATGGTATCAGAGCAGTGTACAAGGAAACCATATATATATATATATATATATATATATATGGTGAATGACATGCTTTTCCTATGTGTTTTGGGTGTACACCATGACTATTGCATGTGTGATGTTAAGTGTGAGCCTGATCAACTCACTCTGTTATGTGATATGTGCAGTGTCATGGTGAGGACCCGGAACACCAGTGAGGGGGCGGGTGCAGAAGAACAACCCGACCCGATTGTAGCTGCTTTGGCAGCTATGCAGCAGGAGCTTGCTGCAAGTAGGCAGGCTAATGAAGCCTTGCTCAAGACCAATGAAGAGCTCATGGTTGAGTTGAGAGCTCGACGTAGGGAAGATAGAATATCCCCTACACAGCAAACTCCTGAAAGCGAGGGTAGTCGCCATCAGGGTGGAGGTGGTCATCACTCTGATGGGCCTCAGCACCAGAGAAGGGACAGGTCGTCCCAGGCAGATACAGAGGAGGACACAGCTGCCAGAGGAACGATGCTTATTTCCTTCCGTAAGCATGATCCTCCCTCCTTTCATGGGGAATATGACCCCATAGCTGCTGCTAAGTGGTTACAATCATTAGACAAGATTTTTTACAGTGATGGAGTGCTCAGACCGTCAGAAGCTTCTCTATGCCACCTATCTGCTTCAGGGAGACGCACATGAGTGGTGGGTTACCACTTCAGAGTTACTGAGGGGCCAGGGTGAGGTCATCACCTGGCAGGTATTCGAGGCACAGTTCCTGGACCAATAATTCCCCAGAGACGCCAGGGAGCAGAAGCAGGCTGAGTTTCAAAGCCTGGTACAGGGGAAGATGTCAGTTGATGAGTACTTGGCCAAATTCAATGAGTTGGCTAAGTATGCACGTTTCAGGAGGGCTCTACCTGAAGTAGAGGTGTTGGCTGCTAAGTTCAAGAGGGGACTTAGAGAGAACATAGAGGAGAAGATAGCGGGCAGTGGATCCAGAGATCTGGGCAGCCTGGTAAGACAGTGCCGCCAGGTGGAGGATATGATCAGGAGGCGTAGTGGAAGCCATTCCACCCATGCTGAGAGGCAGGAGGCCAGGAGACCCAGTGGATCAGGCCCTATCGGAAAGGGTAAAGGCAGAGACTTGGGAGTTTCTTCATCGGCAGGTAGATTCAAGAAGGGCTCCAGACAGAGAGGAGTGCCCCAGATAACTGGTTTACCTCCCAAGTGTAATACTTGTAGGAGGAACCATTGGGGAGTGTGCCCCACCGGCCAGTTAATCTGTTACAGATGTGGCAAGTAGGGCCACTATGCTAGAGAATGCTCGCAGACAGGCAGTCGGGCTACAGCTGCCCCAGTGATATCAGCAGCACCTACCACAGGCTGGGTCTATACAGTGGATGCTGAAGAGGCCGCCAGAGCTCCTGATCTGATTAGAGGTATAATTTTGATTGGTGTATATGATGTGAGAGTCTTGTTCGACTCTGGAGCCACTCATTCTTTTATTAGTGACCGCACTGCACGAAGGCTGAATTTGACTATGTTTAGACTTCCTGCTCCTATAAAGGTTACTACTGCTTCTAAGGAGCAGTGCATGGTGGACATGTGTTGTAAAGATGTCCATTTCCAGTTTGAGGGTAGAAAATATGTGGTGGATTTGCATTGTTTGGCAATTCCTACCCTTGAGATTATTTTGGGTATGGACTGGTTGGCCAAGTATGGCATCACGTTGGATTGTTGTCAGAAGAAGGTTATAGTACTTTCAGATGGAGTTAGCCCGAGTTCTATTTCATTTCTCTCAGTCTTGCAAGTTCGCAAGGAAGTACAGAGAGGGGCTCAAGGCTATCTTTTGTTGAGTACAGCTATTGAGAAGTAGGGGTTGGATATGTCAAAGATTCCAGTGGTAAGTGAGTTTGTTGATGTATTCCCTGAGGAGATTACACAGCTTCCATCGGATAGGGGAATTGAGTTCTCCATTGATATGGTTCCAGGTGTGGGACCTATATCCATAGCCCCTTATCGCATGTCTCCATTGGAGCTAAAGGAATTGAAGGTGCATTTGGAGGACTTGTTGTCCAAGGGTTTCATCAGACCAAGTGTGTCACCCTGGGGAGCACCAGTTCTATTTGTGAAAAAGAAAGATGGGAGTATGTGGTTATATGTTGATTATAGGCAGCTGAATAAGGTGACCGTAAAGAATAAGTACCCTCTGCCTCGCATAGATGATCTACTGGATCAGCTGAGGGGAGCCTGTGTGTTCTCCAAGATTGACCTGAGATCCGGATACCATCAGATCCGAATTAAGTCAGAAGACATACCAAAGACTGCATTCAGGTCAAGGTATGGTCATTATGAGTATCAGGTCATTCCTTTTGGTCTGACAAATGCCCCTGCAGTGTTCATGGATTATATGAACAGGGTATTCAGACCATTTCTAGATCAGTTTGTGGTGGTATTCATTGATGATATACTGATCTATTCCAAGACAGAGGCAGAGCATGCTGAGCACCTCAGGATCATTCTGCAGATCTTAAGAGATAACCAGCTATATGCTAAGTTATCTAAGTGTGAGTTCTGGCTTTCAGAGGTGAAATTCTTGGGCCATGTGATTTCTGTAGCTGGGGTAGCGGTTGATCCCAATAAGATTGAGGCTGTGATGTCTTGGGAAAGGTCCAAGAACGTCTCGGAGGTCCATAGTTTCCTTGGATTAGCAGGTTACTATCGGAGATTCATTCAGGGATTCTCACAGATGGTATTACCTCTGACTCGTCTTACTTGGAAGAGTAACCCATTTGTTTGGACCCATGAATGTGAAGAATGTTTTCTGAGACTGAAGGAAAAGTTGACCACAACCCCCGTCTTGATTCTACCTGATCCTAAGGGTTGCTTTGAGATGTTTTGTGATGCGTCCAAGCAGGGACTTGGATGTGTGTTGATGCAGGAGAAGAGAGTGGTTGCCTATGCATCCAGGCAGCTAAAACCACATGAAGAGAATTATCCCACACATGACTTAGAGTTAGCAGCGATTGTGTTCGCTCTAAAAGTGTGGAGGCATTACTTGTATGGTGCGAGATTAGTGGTGTTCAGTGTCCACAAGAGCCTCAAGTATCTGTTTGATCAGAAAGAGTTGAATATGAGGCAGAGACGATGGATGGAGTTCCTCAAAGATTATGACTTTGAGTTGAAATACCATCCAGGGAAAGCTAATGTGGTGGCGGATGCTTTGAGCAGGAAACATGTAAGTGTTGCCTGTCTGATGATCTCTGATTGCAGACTGATTGAGCAATTCAGAGATATGCACCTGTCCGTGAGAGAGGGTGCTAGTGGTCTGGAGCTGAGAAAGACCCAGATTGAGAATGAGTTAATTCGGAGGATCCGGGAGGCCCAGAGACAGAATGATGATGTGAAGACCATGATTGGTCGACAGGATGTTTCCGAGGATGATCATAATTTGGTGTTATACCAGGGCCGGATCGTAGTGCCTAAAGGCGAGCTAGTTGATGCAGTTCTGGCAGAGGCTCATAAAGGCCAATTCAGCATTCATCCAGGTGCCACCAAAATGTATCAGGACTTGAAGAAGAAGTTCTGGTGGCCAGGGATGAAGAAAGATATAGCTGAGTATGTAACTAGATGTCTAGTATGTCAGAAGGCGAAGATCGAGCATTAGAAACCGTCAGGCCTACTACAGCCATTAGAAATCCCAGAGTGGAAATGGGATAGCATTTTCATGGACTTTGTGGTGGGATTACCAAGGACTCAGACTGGATGTGATTCCATCTGGGTCATTGTTGATAGGCTGACTAAATCTGCTCACTTGTTGCTTGTGCGGACTGACTATACTGCAGAGAGATTGGCTCAACTATATGTCAAGGAAATTGTCAGACTGCATGGAATCCCAGAGAGTATTGTTAGTGACAGAGACCCGAAGTTCACTTCAAGATTCTGGAGTGCGCTTCAAGAAGCTTTTGGTACTCAGTTGAGGCTCAACACGGCCTACCGTCCTCAGACAGATGGTCAGACAGAGAGGACCATCCAGACCCTGGAGGATATGTTGAGGGCTTGTGCATTAGAGCAAGGTGCCAGCTGGGACAGGTATCTACCTCTGGTAGAGTTCTCATACAATAATAGCTTCCATACCAGTCTGGGCATGGCACCTTATGAGGCACTGATGGCCGGAGGTGCAGAACTCCAGTATGCTGGACTGAGGTAGGTGAGAGACAACTTCTCGGACCTGAGATGGTTCAGAAGACCTCTGAGCAGGTCCGAATGATCAGAGACAAGTTAATTAGAGCTCAGAATAGACAAAAAAGCTATTATGACCATAAACATAGACCCCTGCAGTTTGATGAGGGTGATCATGTGTTTCTAAGGCCGTCTCCGATTATAGGTGTAGGACGAGCTTTGAGTGTGAGGAAGCTGAGCCCTAGATTCATTAGTCCCTATCAGATACTTCAGAAGGTAGGACCAGTGGCTTATAGGCTAGCTTTGTCTCCCCAGTTATCAGGGCTACATGATGTTTTCCACGTGTCTCAGCTGAGGAAATATGTGGAGGATCCCTCACACGTGGTAGAGCCCGACACAGTTCAGATTAGAGAGAATCTGACAAGTCCTACACGACCCTTGAGGATTCTGGACAGAATGGAGAAGCAGATCTGGAGCAAGACTATTCCCATAGTCAAGGTGCAATGGGAAGGCAGAACACCGGAGGAGGCGACTTGGGAAAGGGAGCAAGAGCTATTGAAGCTCTATCCCGAGTTGTCTAACAGGTATGTTTTTGAATTTTGCGGACAAAATCCTTAAAAAGGTGGGGAGAATATAATAACCTAGGCTTTCTATAAAAAGGGAATAAAAGAAATAAAAATTTAAATTTATAAAATTCTGTCGCAAAAGCCTTAGTGACGGATTTAGTGACAAAATTAGCGACGGATGGAGTCTGGCGCCAGGAGCGCCATAGATGCTGGAAGTTGGCACCAGGAGCGCCACAGATGCTGGAAATTGGCGCCGGTAGCACCAAAATGGCGCCAGATGCACTGGATTTTGGCGTCATCAGCGCCAGAGTGGCGCCATCAGCGAGGCATGTCGGTCAGGCCACCTATAAAAGGCCATCTCGCGATTTTCAGAGGAAAAAAAGACACTGTTCCTCTTCTTCCTTGACCCAGCAGCCATTGTTGCACCATAAAAGCTTCATACCTTCATCCTAATTCATTAAAACACCTCCTAATCACTTCTAAACTTGAATTGACTTAGAAGCCAAATTTTAGCCTAACCCTTGAGAGAAACCCCATTCCTTGAGTTTCTTAAAAGAACTGAGTATTGGAAGAGGAAAGAAGGCAGTTCAGGGACGCCGGAGTTGGGAGAAAGACTTCTCCAGCCTTCTTCGACCGATTTGAGGTAAGAAACTCAAGTTTTAACCGTTTACTTTGTGAAATGGGTAATGGGGTGAATAATGACTCATTTGAGATAGGGCTGGAATTTGGCTTAGGTTTTTTAGAAAAGTATAGTCAGGAGGTTGTTCTGAGAGATATGGAACCTTGAAACTGGAATTGTGATGAAGTTTGAATTGGGCCCGGTGAGGAAGAAGGGTGTGTGAATGGGAGGTACTATGGTCTGTATGAACATAAGTACCTTTACAAAAGTTGTTCCTAAGGCCAAATGAACGGTGAAAACATGTTGATATGTCTATTTTGGCTAAGTTGAACAACTGCTGGTTTTAGTATAATTAAAACTTTGAATTTGGATATACAGAGTCTAAAAGAGACTCTAAAGCCTTAGTCAGACTGAGGCAGACCATTAGGGGTCGATGAATGGCCTAGTGGAAGCTGAGCTAAGATGAACCTTAAGTTAGAAGACAGAAATTGATAAGGAAAGGAAGAGTGTTCCCTTTCATATAAACGGTTAAAAACTGTTATTGATTATCTATTTCATGCCTATTGTAGGGCGTGAGACGCATATCACTGGTGGCGGTCACCACGAAACTAAGAGAGCTGATTCTGAGCTGAGAACAGGTAAGCTCAGTGTTCTTGGGGAATAGTTTCCCTGTTTGTGTTCACTACACCCAAGTCAGGTGATTGATTGATATGTCTTGCATGATTATGTTGTGTGATGCTGGAATACTGAATCATGCATTAGTTGTTGATGAAATGTCTTGATGGTTTGCTGGCAATTTAATGTTGGCTAAACCCTGAGATAGGGTATGCTGGTCTTGATTACACTAGTATAGTGTATGCGTGTATGGACTTTGGTTATGAGATGATTGTGATGATGATGCTGTGTGAAGTGCATGCATGAGAATTCACTAGCCAGTAGAATAGGGAACTATGGACTCCTTGGGAATGTGTCCTTAAGTGGATGATCTTCCTTGGGACAATCCATAGGCGTCCATGTAAATCCTGAGAGAATGTGCCCTTCAGTGGATGATCTTTCTCAGGTATTGGGCGGCAAGTCCTGAGGGAATGTGCCCTTCAGTGGATGATCTCTCTCAGGCAAGGTGTGTGTTGGTCGTGTATGTTTATGTTATACTTCTATGTGCATGCAGCTTGTTCATGAGAGCCGTGAAGGCTGACTGTATGATAGAGAATTATTTGATATGATTTCTGTTATGTTATGTTATATTATATATATTTGTGTTTGGAAGTGAACTAGGGGGAGGGAAACCTCCGAGAACCCTGAGTTTACTGAGATGATTATCTCACCCCTGTTGGGGCTCATGTTGCAGGAACTGAGACAGAAGTTACTGAGAGATCCCAAGGCAAAAGGCCTGAGCTGGGATAGGGAGGTGGAAAACCCTAGGCTTAGAAGACTGAGCTTGATAGCTCATGTTTTGTCATTTTGTTTGTATTCTGGATACCTAGGGAAAATTTGTGCAGTTTTGGGAACTATGTATCTGGTAAATGACAAAGATTCACCATATATGTATATAAAGTGTATTTTTATTGAATTCAGGCTTCCTTTATTATTTATGATTATAATTGCTGCGTTACTCTGACATTGTAATAATGTTAATACGCCGGGTGCACACGGGGTGTTACAGATAAGCTCATACTGCAGAATAAATGAACTTTTTTTCAAAGTTCGTATTTGTCACACAAAAGCCCGCAGATAAATGGGTTGGTCTGAGAGTCCAAATAGTAATTTGAAAAATATTTTTTTTTGTGGTAGAAAAAAATTAAAAAGTGAATATATAAAATTAGAATAAAAAATAAACTTAATGTTTAACTAAAATGTATCACACTAAAATATACTAACATTTTAAACATAAAAAATTAATAATAACAACATAAATTAAAGATTAAAATCATAACATAACAAATTAACAATAATTACATATTGAACTTAGGTGGGTTATGCGGATAGTCCGCGGATAAAACTAACGAGGTCCACAGGCTTGATGGGTCGACTCAAAAACTCGATATGGCTAGCAGATTTTAAAAGAAAAAAAAAATGCTCATTACAGCAAGGTCTGGAGGCTTAGCGAGTTGGTGTATACCTACCCCTAATCATGTGCGGTAAGGTTACTAAATTTATAATAATTATTTTAAAGTTATATCAACCATAAATTTATGATTGGATTATAGTGTAAAATTATTTTACATTATAATTATTTTACAATAGAAGTAAATTACCATTAAACTTATAAACTATTAAATATCAAATGTAATTTTGGCAACTAACAATTAACTGATTTAGTTCACTTGTTAATAGGTTTAAGTTTGAACTCAGTATTTAAACTCATGGGTTAAACCAATCAAGCTTAAACTCTTATCTGTTTTAGTTATTGCGTTGTGAGCTAATGATACTTAATATGATTTTATTATGGTGTGATTAATTTTTTTAATTAAATATAGGATTAATTTAATTTTTAGTCTTAAAATTTTTTAAATTTTAGTTTTAGCTCTTAAATAAAAGTTTGACTTATCAAAATCTTTAAACTTTTAAAAATTTGGATTTTAGTACGTGAGTTAATGAGATTTTAGAGACTAAATTGAATTTTAAAAAAAATTAAGACTAAAAAATCAAATTTTAAAAATTCTAGAGACTTTAATTAGTCAAATTTTTGTTTAAGGGATGAAAATCAAATTCTAAAAAAATTTAATAACTAAAAACTTAATTAACCCTAAAGAATTTTGTTTGGTCACAAATATGAACTTACTAACAATTTAGTGAACGAACTTCAATTTAAAAAGTAAGGTTCCGTTTTTTATTTACTTAAGCCTAAGCACGTACGTAGTCAGTACCAAATCAGAGAAATTAATAGACAACTAAAATCAAAGTTGCGCTTGAAATGGTGAAATAAGATGATCTAAAAGAGAATGAAAAGAAATGGTATTAGATATCGTTATTTGGATTGCGTAGAAGAAAGAAAGAAAAAATAGAATGAAATGAAATAAAATATAAGAAAATTTATTTTATCCTATTCCATCACTTAACCCCCGTATTATTATGCCTTGGTTTGGACGCAATATAATAGAATCATATTTCTACGATGGTTTTTAAACAACGCAAACACGCAAATTAAGCTTCGTGATAATTATGTCCGATAAATCCCTAGTTACTAATTAATTTGCATAAGTGTGTTCAAAATTTATTTACAATATTTTTCTTTTTAAATTGACTAGGAGCACACGTACACTTCAGCGTTGCGCGCCAAAACAAACTAACTACAACTATCTCTTATTCATGGACCCCACTTAACCAGAATCTCTCTCTCTCTCTCTCTCTCGCAACAGTAAGTGTCACAGTGTCACTGAACTCTGCAAACTCTCTCACTCTGCGAAAACGAAGAATCAGAATCAGGTAAACTCGTTCGTCGATCATTTCAAAAACCTTAACCTCTATCTATTTTGGTTTTTAGTTTTCTTGACGCCTGAATTCTATTTTTTCTCTTCACTTCGTTTCAGTTCCAATTTCGATTCCGTGTTTGGAAACCCAGAAAGAATAATGGTTCGCAACTATGTGTTCGTGAAACTCGCCCTCGTCCTTGTCTTCTCGGCAGCTTTGGTTTCTCGGTGTTTCGCGTTTACGGATCCTCCTGACGGTAATTTAAATAACTGTTTATATTCGTTCTTGATTCTTCAACTATTAATCTTTCACTGTAAATTGGTTAAGTAACTTCGCGATGTGCATTTGGCATTGTCTTTGAATCTAATCAATTTCAAGATAACATTGAAGAAAATTATGCGATTTAGGATTCAAGAGATTGTGTGTAGTTACGTTTTGTGCAGTTTTCCCGCTGTCTCTGAATGCTGAATGCATATTTTGTGATTGTATGCGACGCTTAATAGCTTGTTTCATGCATTTTGTGTGTAATAGTTTTGGCCTTTTTCTAAATTATATGATTTTGTTAGTGTTTCCACAACTAGGTTCCATTTAACTTACTTTGACATAATAACCAAAACAGTACAAGATTAATTGTTATTGAATTCATATAATTTAAAGATGACGGATTTAGATACAGAAATAGAAAATGCATGTACTTGTGACTTGTGAGGGTTGTATTTGTAAATGAAAATAAAAAAATAAGTATTTGTTTGATTAAAAATCTCGAATTATTGATATTGAACTTGTTTTGATATAGCTCACAATTTACATGGGTTTCTGCTACTAAACTAAATATATTTCGTACTTTCTTTATGAACAGTCACAGCTCTGCAGGATCTATACAGGACCTTAAACAGCCCACCAGTGCTGAATGGATGGAACGGTAACGATCCTTGTGAGGAATCTTGGACTGGAGTAGCATGTTCTGGCTCATCAATTATACACCTGTAATGCACCGATTCTGTTGATGATACTCACATTCTGATTATAATGCCACTAATAAAGTAAACCTAATATACTTGCTCTCTTCTTCATGCAGCAAAATTCATGGATTAAACCTTACCGGGTATCTTGGAGGCTTGCTCAATAATCTACAAAACTT
Organism: Glycine tomentella; assembly: GCA_007407185.1. Lineage (NCBI taxonomy): Eukaryota > Viridiplantae > Streptophyta > Magnoliopsida > Fabales > Fabaceae > Glycine > Glycine tomentella. Next base: position 328,585 of record PYAF01003414.1, on the reverse strand, counting down.
GAAGCAACTGTAAGTAATTGTATAGCTTTAAGTTCTTATGGGGATGGTTTGTTGTCAAGATCTGTTATTTACTTACTTCCATATTCTGGTTTCTTTAGAGATGTCAGTTCTAACAACATAATGGGTGAAATACCACTGGCTTTACCCCCAAATGCCACACATATGTAAGCCTACTGTTCGGTTTTTTCTTCTTCTTTAGTTCCTGGGTGACTATGTGCTATGCTTAGTGGTAAGTATACCAGTATCTTTCAGCACTGTGTTTTTCTGACAATTTTTCTCTCGTGCAGAAATGTGGCTTGCAACTATTTGGGCCAAAATATCCCCAATACATTGTCAACCATGAAAAAACTAAGACATCTGTGAGTAACATTAATATTGATTTTAGCCCAAGCTTGATAGAGGACATATTTCTATAGAATGCTATTAACCAAAACGTCCATTGACTTGTTCCTTATGCTCCCTTATCTCTGTTTCGATCTTTACAAATGGCTGTAAATCATCACTTCTTGTCTTGCAGGAATTTAAGCCATAATTTCTTGGATGGACCCATTGGCAATGTGTTTACTGGCTTAGATGATCTCAAAGAAATGTATGTTTTCTTCCCGAGTCTTTTGCTATTGCATTTTAATTGAAATGAAAGGACAAGAGATTCAATCATTTAGAAATTTTAGGTTCCTAAAACCTAAACCATTTCCATAGGTAGGTTCTCTGTATGTTACTAATCTTGAATATTTTGGATCTATAAGAATATACGATGAAGCCAATCAAAACCTTATTTTTTAATAATTCACAAGTGAAAGAGTAGAATGCTGGGAAATCATATAAACTACATAAATCAGTACCAAAAATATAAACTACATAAATAAGCCAAAAGACTGATAACATAGGCCACATAATCATTCCTCTTTTGTTGGAAATGCACATGAATATCATGATAGCTAGGATTTAAGAAGCACAGAAGCAAGTAAAGCTCTAAACGATTAGACTATATAATTGAAAATTAGATCGAGTCATGAGAAAGTGAGACCACAAAATGCAGATGTTTTGGGTATTTTGTTTAGATCCCAATCTGTCAACTAACCAAGGATGATTTCATACCACCAGGGACCTTTCGTACAATAATTTCACCGGTGATCTGCCCAGTTCATTTGGCTCCTTGACAGGCCTTAATAGATTGTAAGTTTCATCTTTATGACACACCTACCCTGTTTCCTAAACTTGATTTGTATTTCATCTTATACTCAAAAAGGACTTTTGTTATATATGGTCGTGTTGGTTTGATCTGTAGCATGTTGCTTATTTGCAGGTTCCTGCAGAATAACAGATTCACCGGATCAGTCACCTACCTTGCTGAGCTTCCACTCATTGATTTGTAGGTTATATCTAAACATTTTTAACATTGTGTGTGACTACGGTTCTATTATTTCCTAATTTGTTTGTTTTGTCAGGAGCATTCAAGATAATCTGTTCAGTGGCATTCTTCCACAGCATTTTCAGTCCATACCAAACTTATGGTTAGTGATAAGTTTCTATCATCACCTTCTATTTCTTTATCGGGTATGAAATTATGGATACATATCATCGAAAAGTCATATTCTACCCTCAATTAGGATTGGAGGGAACAAGTTCCATGCATTAGACGACTCTCCTGCCTGGGCATTTCCTTTGGACAATGTACCCATTGAGCAAAACACTAGTCGCCCACCCATAACTCAGGCGAATGCCGTTGAGAACTACGATCCTCCTAATGTAAGGAAGAAAAAGAAGAAACGTATGGGTCCAGGAGGAATAGCTTTCATGGTTGCTGCAGGAACATTATTGGTGACAGGTTTTGCGCTCTTCATTGCGATCCGTTTGAATAAGCTCCATAGACAGAGAATGGAGGACTATGAAAGCAACCATAGTTCATTGCCTAGTTACACAGAGGCATATAGATGGTGAGGTACCCCTAGTAAAATCCAAAAACCATACGACTGAATCACAGGCTAATAACATTAACATGATCTCAAAATTGTCTTGTTCATTCCACACGCAGATTTAATATTAAAATGACCGAATATAAAATACTTGTCAAATTTCACTCTACTACTTTATCTTTCTGTTTCATATGTCTGATACTATTCCATTTATTAGTTCTGTAAATTCATTTCCATCTTTGATCGTGCTTTTCTTTTTTTTTTTTTTTTTTTCTATCCATTTTTCATGGTGGTAGACGTCTCTACAACGGCAATAGATGAGAGCCTGCAAATCCCACCTTACAATGCTGCATCCCTTTTGGGTCCAAGGCGATTAACTTCCCAGATCCATAAAAGAGCAGCAGGGGAAACATCAAGAAAAAGCTTTTCCGGAAGAGACAGATTCACTGGAAGGACAAAGGTTTATACATTAGCGGAGGTTCAGTTGGTTACAAACAGTTTCCATAAAGACAACCTTATGGGAGAGGGGTCACTAGGCCCTCTTTACAGAGCTGAATTTCCAGATAACACGGTACTACCTTCTATGTTCTAAACAGTAAAACACGTTCAGATTTCAAAACTGTTGCTTTCAATATATAATAATTTTTTTTCTTCTTTTTGAAAGGTTTTAGCAGTGAAGAATATCAACATGGCTGGCATGTCTTTGAGTGAAGAGGAAAAGTTCTTAGACGTCGTTTGTACTGCTTCCCGTTTGAAGCACCCTAACATTGTTTCACTTAAAGGCTACTGCTTGGAGCATGGACAGCATCTTCTTGTCTATGACTATGTCAGAAATTTAACTCTGGATGGTGCTCTTCATAGTGCCCCATACAAACCTTTATCGTGGGGCACACGTCTCAGAATTGCTTTAGGTGTTGGTCAGGCCCTGGAGTAAGTTTCATGTGCCACTATTTTTTTTTTTTTGTTAGAAAGTAGAATTTTGTTTTAACTCTCAACCTTGACATAAACAAATGTTTACAATTACAGCTATTTGCACTCGACGTTCTCCCCTCCTGTCTCCCATGGAAACTTAAAGGCTACGAATGTTCTACTGGACGAAAATCTGATGCCTCGTCTTACTGACTGTGGCTTGGCTATTTTGAGACCACTCACAAATGACAAAGTCAAAAATCGGGTAAGTTTCTGCAAGAATCAGCATCATGTTTAAATAGGTTACTTATTGCTGTTAAAGTTCTAGTGACTGAATTTATATTATGCAATGGTTTTGCATCATTTCGGCCCCAATATTAAGGTTTCTGGAGTGTCTACAACCTCAATGCAGCAACAGCTGCCACATCCGTGTGAAATCACGATTGTGGCCACGAATGCAATTTAAAACCTTAATTATGCCTAACAAAATCTATACCTAAAGTAGGTAAAAGATAGCTCATTTGACAAAAAGGAGATGTCACAGGAATTATGTGAATTCAAATTTCTAGTATGAAAATATTTGTGTAAAATTGAAATTAAAAAACTTATACTTTGACCATTAACTAAAACATGTTTATGGTTAATTAATTGGTGGGCTTGAGGAATAGTCACAGCCACACCCAACCGAAAAGTATGTTATCCAAGCATATTTCAACTAGTTGTAATAAAACCTGACCAGTTGATCCTTTAGCTTTCCCAGCAAAACAAATGTATTTAAACAATTGTCGTTCTGAAAGACCGTCAAGCAATTCTGCTTCTCTCAGTCTGAAAATGCATTATTGGAACTGGATTGGAATGCCAAATAATTTTAGATTCAAGAGTTTCCGCTATAGTCAAACAAGAGAGAAATATCATTTATACCAATACTGACAGGATACTTTTATTTGGTAATGGAGATACTCTGTCGTATTTGCCAAAGCTCACAGCTGCTTTTGGCTTTTCGATGATTTATTGTAAAAAACGGACATCCAATTATGAAGTTGAGGTCATGTGTCCCTTGGTCTTGTTCATTAGGTACAGTTGTGTTTGCACTTTTTAGGTATAGCTTAAAGTTGCTTAAATTTATAAAGTAACAGCTGCAAAATGAACTGGAAATTTAAGTATGCCATGGACAATAGATTCACTGATTATAATTTGTTGATTGTTGAAAACAGGCTTCTGAGATTGACATTAGGGATACAGGATACAGTTCACCTGACCATGACCAACCGGCAATTGGCAGCACGAAGAGTGACACCTTTTCCTTTGGAGTGTTGCTTCTTGAATTGTTAACAGGAAGAAAACCATTCGACGGGTACGTGTTAATTTCTCTTCAATCCTGTGCCATTTCATTTGTTTCCTCTCTTGATGAATGATGACCCTCTATTTCTCTTCCAACACAGTTCCAGGCCAAGGGAAGAGCAATACCTGGCAAAGTGGGCCTCATCAAGGCTTCATGATGGTGACAGTTTGGAACAGATGGTGGATCCAGCAATCAAAAGGACGTTTTCCTCCAAGGCTCTCTCTCATTATGCTGATATCATCTCCCTCTGCATTCAGGTATAATAACCATATTAGATTTTAAATATCGAGTTAGTAAGTTATAAACTTGAATTTACTCATGATTGTGCATGGGCCATTTTGGTTCTTCAAATGACTTGTGATACTTAGACACTCCAATATTCCAGACAGCCCATTGACACTCTTCTTTTGTGTCTATTTCTCCCTACCTGTTATAGCAAATACCTATCAAATCCATAGTAGAAATACATGAAATTATTCATAATTTTATACAACCTATTAACACCTCTCATTATTCTCTGTCTCTTTCGTCCTATCACATCATAAATCCTATTATACTTTTTTCTCTTTATTTACTCTCTTTTAAGTGTTGGATGGCATATTGGATGTCCAACATAATTTTCATTACATCTATAACTTTTCTCTTTATTTTTTTTTTTCTTTCTTTCTCTAGGTGTGTAGAATAGCACATAATTCATTTCTCAGTTATATGTTCACTCAGTCTTTTTTTCTCAGTCTTTTTTTCTGGGGTGTTGCAATGAAACTGACCGTGTCTCTCGTGCAGCCTGTAAAGGGATTTCGACCTCCAATGTCTGAAATCGTGGACTCTCTTGTATCATTTTCTCAAAAGCTCGTTTCAAAGAGTGGTGCAGCAGATGGCACTGAACTTGATCCACTTGAGAGGTCTTTTCGCACTACCACCTCACGCTTTATCGGTTCACCCGCATTGAGCTATGTATCTGCCTGATGTGTACTCACTCGGTGATACAGAAGCTACACTTTAACAGTGTAAACTGGTTGACATTAACGGGCTAAGAATTTAACTTGATTTCTGCTCGCTTCTTTTGTTGTTCCTCTTCTTATTAGGCATAAAACAGGTAATGCATGAATTGGCTGGAATTTCACATGTAAAAAGGATTAGATTGTATTTCACCTATGGAGAGGACCAAGCTTTTTTGGACCGTTGAAACTGTTTGCTTAATGACATGAATGTTTAATTACCAAGTTACTATTGAGTATTGACACAGCTTGGATTCTTTCACTTAATAATAATAAAGCTAATTGATTCCTTAGATGGAGGTCTTGATCGGAGACTCCCACAACTTATTGATAGTTTATTCGAATTATCTTATCATATAAATATGACTTAAATATGTTTTTGATCCCAAATAAATATATGATTTTTGTGTTTGTTCTCTAATAAAAAAAATTAAGTTGAATCTCTAATAAAACAATAACTTACATGGAGAACAATTCCAAAATACCATCAAACACTCTTTTTCTAGCATTTTAAGGTAACTTATTCAGCTCTTAATGAATTAGTTCAATGGCTGAAATGGATAGCTCATATTTTAGGATTTTTTTTTATTTGAAAATTGAGTAATGCTTTTTCTGTTGGAAATAAGATTGTAGCATAATTGAAACTTTGATAACAACCACCTCGTTCTTTAGACTTCAAAATTATATGTATATAAAATTGTGTTGTTTGTCTATGTTTGGTTGAATCTTGGAATATGAAAGACTTAATGTGATGTTGTATTGGAAGGAATTTATTTGGGATGATAACTTATATGTCATATTGTTTGTGGCTTAATTGATGGTTTTAATATTCAGAAACATTGGGAGTGAAAGAGATTTTTTTCAAGTGATTATGATGTGGTTGTTCCTGTGGTATCACAGGTCCTCACACACATTGGTGCACTCACACAAACACACAACAATATCTGTGGTAGAATACTTCTGATGTATTTAGATAATAGTCTGCCAAGCCACCCCTTGGCCTTTTACATGAGACGCTATTTATAAGTAATACATAACTCTTCACTTGAGTAACTTCTTCATCTAGGGACATAACTCTTCACATGAGTAACTTCTTCACCAAGAGACATGACTCTTCATATGAGTAACTTCTTCACCTAGGGACACGACTCTTCATATGAGTAACTTCTTCACCAAGAGACATGACTCTTCACATATCTAATTTATTATTATTAAAGTTTAATCCAACAGTTCCTTCTACATGTTGAACATCATTAATGGCTAATGAATTTCTAACTCGAAAGAAAAAATATTGCATTCATTTGTATTCTATATTTAATATCCTTTATTTGTGTTGGAAAATCAATAATTAGTAATGCTGATTTTGTTTTATTTCAACTTTGATGGATAAAACTGATATTTTGCTAACGGTGTGCCATTTCATAACTTTCTGATACTTTAGAGAAAATTGGTATGGAGACCCAAGGAAGAAAATGAAATTAAGAAAGCTCAAAAGTCTCTCATAGACTTTCTGCGATGTTTAGGGATATCCGAAATGAAAATAAAAGGCCATATTGGATTGAAAATCATGTCTGGAACGATCTGTTATCATGTAGGAATGCACTTGAGTATCGTTCAAAGTGCACAGACAAAAAATATCGGACTTCTGAAAAGGGTGGGTGTATGCACACAGGTCGTTCTATTAGCTTGTAGTATCACGGCATTCATTTGGTATGTACATTAAAATTATAGTCACTACTACAAATAATGTTTTTGCCGACGCACATACGACGACGGTTTTGTCAAAATCGTCTTTGTATGTGAAGCGGTGACAGACTCATAAATAATCACTTATGTTCAACGTCAGGTATGTAAATAACCGTCTTGGAAAATGAATAGCTTAAAGAATAGGTGACATTTTCGTAATTAAGTTGAACTAATTTATGTTGGTTATGGGAATACCGTCTTTGTTTTCTTACTAACAAATACGGTTTTCAGTTGAACGGTCTTTGATTTTGAAATTAAAATGTCGACTAAAACGACATTGTTAATGTTGTGGAACAGAACCCCAACAATCCCCTGCGTGCCCTAGCCTCACTCTCCTTCCGTCAATTCGCGTCTCTACCCACGCATCTCTGAGTCTCGTGCCCTTGGTGAAAGCTACGACCTTCAACACATCTCCACACCAGGGAGCAACGGGAAAGCCGTTATTGACATAGTTTTATTATTCTCTTCTGAGAAACGGTCTTTGATGGTTAGATCGATTGTTTGAGATCATACAGAAAGAAAAATGGAGAAATCGAGCGCCGACGATACGGAGCTACAGCGCTTGCGAGCATGTGACTGAAGGCACGAAGCACAAGGTCATTCTCGCCATTCGAACCGTCAAAACTCACGGCACTTGGGGAAAAACTGCTAAACTTGGTCGTCAGATGGCCAAGCCTAGGGTTCTCGCTCTCTGCGGTATGCAACGCAACGCTTTATCTCTCTCTCTCTCTCTTGATGTATAATGTTATGTATTTGCAGCACTGTTTAAAAGTGACAGCATGTTGTATATATTTTGTGTAGCAAAAGCCGAAGTTCAGTGGACTAAAGCTTTTCTTCGAGTTTTAAACTATTCCAACGGAGGAGTTCTTGAGGTAATTAATTAATGTCCTCCACCACTTGAGGTTTTAGCATATTTCTACTGGCTATAAAATTAAAATTTCTTGTTCTGCAGCCTGCTAAGTTATACAAGCTGAAGCACCTCTCAAAAATGGAAGTTGCAACAAATGATCCCAGTGGATGTACATTTACACTCGCAATGTTCCATTCGTTTTTGCTGACTCTCATAGATATGTTTATGTTCTGTAGATAATTTCTGGAACAGAAGCAAATCAATATTCAACCATTTCCTGTTATGTAGCAGCTTGTTTCTATTTGCTGATGAATATATATATATATATATATATATATATATATATAAAACTTTTAGGGGTTTGATAACCTTAGAATCCAGAGTGTGGCTCGTCCACAGTGGACAATGTGCAACGTCGATGACAGGTTATAATCTAAGCATGTAGAATTTAATCCTTTATGGTTTTATTATGTAAGGAAAGTGAAGTTTGGCTCACTGCGTCGTCTATTACTTCTGTTGTAGAAATCGCCTCCTGTTTGGTATCTTAAATACCTGCAAAGATATCCTGGGTTGCCTGCCTACGGTTGTTGGTATTGATGTTGTGGAGATGGGTCTTTGGGATAAGGTGTCTTTGGCATAAGGTGCATAATGCTCTTCTAATCACTTCATTTTGAAGTTGCTTTACTTCCTTTACAATCAAGCTGCAATCATCATTTTGTAATAGATGATTTTGTTTTGCTTTACATGTTTGTATTTATCACTACGGATAGAGTGTCACTACTGACTAACCTCATTTAGATCTTGAAGTCCTCAATTTCAAGTTGAGGATGTTAAAATTCGATAAATAGTTACTCACTTGGTCACTGATTGCTGTTAATTACTATAGACTGTTGGTTCTCTGCTTATTTATTTTCACCAATGTGAAATAGGAAAATACACCCGCAGTTTCCACTCAGAGTAACCAACAAGATGGTGCTTCTGTTGAATCTGCAGCTGCTGAAACAGAATTGAAAGTCTATGTTGAAAAGGAACTTGTCTCCCAGGCAGAGGAAGAGGACATGGAGGCTCTTTTGGGAACGTAGGTGCTATTATTTTGTGTGTTAAATTGTATTGAAGTTAAATATTTGTGATGAGTAAGAATATAAACACAAAATGATTATTCATCTAACTCATTTTGTGTCTTTCATTCATCTAATGTCATAAATATAGTCTCTAACTCATTTTCTTTTTATTATTATTCAAGATTTATTAGAAATTGTATTTTACGTGTGAGAATGATAAAAGATTTAATATATTTTTATTATTATTTAAAGTCAAATATTTATTTTAAGTTTTATACTCAAGTCTAATTATTGATCATGAATCTTATGATTCATGATTAATGATTACGAAATAGGCTTCCACTTCATGAGTTGACTCTTTATTTGATAACCATATTTTGTATAACTTGTGAGTGTTTGAGACTTAGTTTGCTAGTTGCCTAATTCTATATTTTTTGTCCATTTGACTTATGATTTGACAACCATGTCTTATATTGTGAGTGCTTGAGACTTTGTTATTTTAACTGTTATTAGTTGAATGAGGGCTTGCCTTGGCACAATAGGATGTAGGATTATATGTTGTGACCTAGAGGTCTTGCAGCTTGCTGTTGTTACTGAGGAAAGGAATAAATTAAGAAATGTGGCCAATTTGAAGAATGATGAAGCTCTGGATGCATCAAAAAATGCAAATCCTGTTCAGGTTGCAGTTTCACTTTCCTCAATTTTGTTATCATAAAACATATTATGTGATCTCTTAACATTTTTATGCTTTTTTTTTTTTAAAATTGATGCAGGAGCCTGAATCATCTCTTATGAAGAAAGATGATTGCATTAAAGATTTAGAAAGTTCATTGCATGAGCAGGGAATGATTAATAATCGTGTTATTGGAGAGGGAGAGTGACCGTCTCCGGTCAGAGATTTCACTATTAGAGGCAAAGGTTGGTGGTTTGGTGCTCTCATAAAGCACAGTAGTGCACTATTACATAATAGAAAACTCATGTTTTTAATATTATGTCCTCTTCATTTCTTATGATGTATGTCATGTGTTACTGTTGCTTATCCTAGGTGTCCAGATTTTGGTTTTCATTTAACAGTTAGACTGTCTACATGCTGTTTTGCTTGGTTTGAATTAGAACTTTTAAAAACTTCCAAGGAAATTAATCTTAAGTATACAAGAGGTATGCCAATAAGGTCTCTCTGAAAATTGCTAAAAAAAAAAAAAGACAAATTAGGCTGACTTCTGTCCTTTCAAGACACATCAATGGTAATGAGAATTTTTCCAAAGATGAAAGGCATGTGTTCAAGGTTCAAAGGATGGTCTAAAGTTTCCAGTACCATCTTATTAACCATTGGACAATAATGTTATCAGATGTATGGGCTTTCCTGATCAATATACTGCATATTGTTTTTGCAGGGTACATCCATAAGATATTTCTGTTTATTTTACATCATATCTTGAGTAAATCCCCAATTTGGTCCTTCAAAATTTTTCAGAACATAAATTCGGTCTTCAAAAGATCAGTCACATCAAATTAAACCTCAAATGGTAATATCTGGTCAATAATATCAATTTGATCCCAGTAACTAGTAACTCTGGGAATTTAAAAGGTTTCTTTATAGGGTTACCTTTGCCTGCTAAGAGAAAACTTAAATCAGAAAGTGACACGATTGTGGCTCTTTTGGGTACAGGTTCATCATCCCTTACTTTCCATTTTCATTTTCTTCTACTTCCTTGTTCTTTTGGATACAGGCTCATATATCCCCGAAGAGAATTAACCCAATATGAAACATACACATTTATTTCTAATCCATGATATCAATATTATATATTATATTCCAAGGTATGTTTTTGTTTTTGGATTTTTTACATGAGAGGCAAGTCAAGATATTCATGTTTAGTTTGGATTATGGCTTGTAGACTCAAAGGTACTAGAAAAAAAAAAATCATTATGAGTGTCTCATGAAAATTAGTACATATTACATTTTAGTTTAATTTATGTTATCTTTCTATTTTAATTGTTTAGGTTTCTCCAAAGTATTTATTTTTTTTCTCTTGCAGGGTTTGATTGTTGGTTCAAGAAAGGCTTCACTTCAACACTTCAAGCAGCCTTCGGCTCATGGGCATGAGCCTGTTGGCAGTCTCCTTGAAGCTGTTAAGGTGGCAAACTATTTCTGTTTGTGACTTGCTATAGGTTGTCTTTTGATGTGTCTTTATCATTAATTAGGTTACATCTTCAGGTAATCAACCCTACAGTTTTGATTGGGTCATCAGGAGTGGGAAAAACTTTTACAAAGGAAGTAATTGAGGCTGTGACTTCTATCAATGAAGTAAACTCGTATCTCTTCTTAGTCATTTTATATGTATTTGTGTGATTCTTTAGATAAAAAAATCATGATAAAATTGTCATGCCTGGCTTGCATAATCTCCAAGACAATGATAAGGAGTGGGAAACGATATTAGGAAGGAGGGGTGGCTCCAAAGTAACTGGCCTGTACACATGGAGTAGAGAGGTTGAATTTAGATTTAGAGTACATTCTGTCATGGGAGGTGGGAGGGAGGTACACAAAAACAATGAGATTGAGAGGTTAAGAAAGAATTGAGTGGTAAGATTTGGGATGAAAGAGATCCATTGAAGAACCTCTATCTGTGTTTTCTTTTTTACATTATATTTCTGGTACCTATCATATATGCTATTTCAATATTCATTTATTTTCACTTAAGAATTCAGAGAACCTGAGCCACTTTGGTTTTCCTACAAGCTCAGTGATTAAGTACAGAGCACGGGCACCTTCTAAGACTAAGCAGGATCACTATCATGGATGTTTCCATCTTTGCTTGCCTCATTGAATATGGTTCAGTTTACATCTGTGAGTGTATTTCTTTACTAAAAGATGGTTTTTATTTATTTTGAAAATAAAACACTCAAGTGGTTAGTTCAATCACTAAATGGTTACATTTTAATCACTCTTTGAATATTGTTAAATCTTGAGTAATTAATTGTTCCTAATTGAAATTTTTTTAACCAAAATTATTTTTTTGTACTATTTTCCAAAGATATCTTGTTGAGGAAATTGAATGGGAGAGAATAAAAAAACGAGGAAAGAACTAGGGGTGGATAGTTTAATTACTAAAGCCTATGATCTGTTAATGTTTAACCCCCCAACTGTGACATAAGCTTTTAAGGGTTTAAATAAACAATTAAATCCTTCAATTGAGCTTAGCAATTTTATGAATGTGATACCACGATTTGCCACCAATGATGGTCAACAAATGCACATGGGTAATGCAGTTGCTTCTGGTTCAGAACATGAAATTGAAGATCATCCTTCTAAATCAGCAGCTGCCACAGGCACAAGTCAGAGACAGGACAATCTTGCCAATCTTGCTTTGGTGGCTAGCAGCTACGTGCAGCAATCCTTTTCACTACTACAAACAGAACAAACTACGACGGTTCTAGAGCACATACGACGACGGTTCTAGAATCGTCATTTACGCGCGTATCGTTGTAACCTGGACCTTTCGACGACGGTTCTTAAAACCGTCTTCGTATGGGTTTTTTTTTTTTATTTTCGAGGACAAATAAAGACGGTTATTACAAAAACCGTCTTTGTAAGCGGAGTTACAAAGACGGTTTTATACTAAACCGTCTTTGTTTCTCCTAATTTTATTTTTTGTATTTTTTTAAAAAGTAGATACGAAGACGATTTTTTCAAAAACCGTTTTTATAGGTGTACTTACAAAGACGGTTTTTGGAAAAACCGTCTTCATATCTGCTATTTTATTTTATTTTATTTAAAAGGAAGATACGAAGGCGGTTTTTCCAAAAACCGTCTTTGTAGGTGAACTTACAAAGACGGTTTTTGGAAAAACCGTCTTCGTATCTGCTATTTTATTTATTTTTATTTTAAAGGAAGATACGAAGACGGTTATTCCAAAAACCGTCTTTGTAGGTGAACTTACAAAGATGGTTTTTAGGAAAACCGTCTTTGTTTCTTTTTTTTTATTATTATTTAAAAGGTAGATTCGAAGACGGTTTTTTCAAAAACCGTCTTTGTAGTTGAAGTTACAAAGACAGTTTTTGGAAAAATCGTCTTTGTTTCTCCTATTTTTATTTCTTTTATTTATTTAAAAAGTATATACGAAGACGGTTTTTCCAAAAATCGTCTTTGTTTTTGCTATTTTTATTTTTTTATTTAAACGTGTCCTTTTCTTTTATGCACCTGTTAAAAAATTAGATACAACGTATAAATATTATAAATGCAATTTATTATATTCATCATATCAATATACAAAGTCACCAATGTAATTGTCAACCACAAGATCAATCAAATAGTTACCAACAAAAAATTGTATTATAATTACATGACAGAATTATACAACAATAATTTTGAATGGCAATTTTGGCAACATTGCGTAGCTTTTCCCGACAGACATAAATTGGCAGGGCACCAACAACAGTGCCACTCAAATCAAAATGGAATTCAGCATCTGACACTCATCAGTGATCACTTGCCTGAGCAACCACAATCATGTAATTGCACTTCACCTGAAATTATATTTATCTAATTAGAATGTGCAAAACTATTAATTAATTTAATAATCATGTTCACTTTGCACTTGAATACGTAGCTAGATGCAATGTATATGGATATAAGGAGGCTTAATAGTAGATGATCTAAAAAATATTTTTGTAACACATTGCATGTTTAAAATTATTTGAAATTTATTTAAAACTACAAAATCCAATTAAAAAACTAAAAAAGCAACATGGGCAAGGCATCACAATATATCAAGAAAAGCTAGTGGAATGCATCTGCTATTGCAAAACTTAAAGGAATCAACAGTGGCAAAAGCCTAGCTAGGAACCATTAGCTTAAACATGTCCAAAACAGACTATTGTATGCCAAATATAATTGAGCAAAGAACAGATTCACATTATTCAAGAGTTAGGAGTTGTCAAATCATACTGAACACCCATATAACCAATAATTTTAAGTAATAGCTGTTGTAACCTGAAATGCCAGCATGAAATTAATGTCATAATCATGCAACCAAGGACAGGCAAACCTGTGTCATGGAATTTTCAAATGAAAATTTCGCTGTACTTAAACTGCAATTAAGTTAAAAGGCTAGGGATACTTGGCATACCTTCGTTGTTAAGGAAAGAAGAAAGCAACCAGTTAATGCGATTTGGTCCAACCACAAATCCAACCAGATTAGCTACCTGTCAAGAAATGTCATGGTATATAAATTAGATATGGACTATATTTTTGTTTTACGAAAAAATACAGCAGTTTCTACCAAAACAGAAATAATATTTTCTCAGCAAAGAGAAAAGGCCAAAAACAATGGTTTGCTCAAGTGAACGTGTAAACTAAACCATTTACCACACTTTGAATCCTTTCTTGTATGACTTTGTTAGATACTTGGCCCAAGTATTAGCAACTAGAACAGATTCAATAACCAACATTATTATTGACAATTGGATGTGTTTGGAAACCCGTTGAACGGACATTTCCCACTTTCCAATGTTGAAGAGTAAAAGGAAGTGTGGCGTTGGATTTCAAGTACACATTGAACTTAACTTCCATATGAACTCACACGTATCATCAGTTAGTTAGAACAGTGGACAGTGAATTCAAACAATAGGAGAGGAGAGGGAAATAACAAAGAGGTTTTAATTTAGACTTAGAGTCAGAACTGCGAAAGAGAGCCAGAACTCTAAAATCTCCTGTTAAGTGAGATGTACTTAAGTTTTAAACAATGTATTGGGCTATATATATTTATTTGTTGTAAGTGTAGCAGTTGTAATCAGATATAGAATTTGTCAGACTCGGGTTCAGTTTGGCTGACGTAAAAAAAGTACACTTGAGTGTAATTGGTTCACTTATATTGATGTGTAAAATTGAACATGAAATTTGATGTATAAAAGGCATTGCACTGGATCAGTAGGTTCAACAGGATTACTTGTTGCATCATGAACTGGGACCTTAAAACATTCTTTTACTTAATCAGGTAAAAATGTGATACTCTTATGTTCTGTGAGAGCATTCAAGGACAAACCATGAGACAAGTAATTGTCACTGCACCAGCAACAACACTGAGTTCACGAAATAAGCATTCTCCAAAGGAACTTTGAGCCTCATAATCCAATTTACCTCCATGTTAGACAACAACCATAACAACTTTGGATCAATGAAAACTTTAGAAAAGGAAAATTGTGGATATGCATTACCTGAATTGCTTTTGCTGCTGATTTTAAAACCAAGTCATGGATGAAGAATAAACACGTCAACCATGCCCATGAAAGAAGCTTCCTAAGGTCCATAAGAATAATCAAGCCTAAAATATCTGATATGAATAGATTGAATTTGGACAATAAAGGGAAACATACCACTCTAAATCATGCCAGATTGTAACAAATGTGAAAACAACCCACACATTTAGTAGCTTTTTCTTAGATCCCCCAAGAGGAATGTATATATACCTGAATTTTGACCCATCAATATTTTAATTTATTATCTAGGAAAACAAAGAAAAATCCAGGAAAAAGAATTTATTGCAACTCACAAGCCACTTGTTGAAGGAAGCATGCCAATTTTTCCAAAAGCCTTCCAAGTTATGGCAATTATTAATACATTTTGGCATATTCTCATTATGCATTTTCGTAACAGATGTCATGAAAACACTTCCAAAATAAAATTCAAATATGAATTTTGGGTTTTCATGTTGAAATATCATAATATGGGACCAGCCAGCTGGATGTCCTGTTTATGTACAACATACGATTCAAAGTACTGACTTTCTTCAAACTGTACTTGGACATTTATGCTATATGCTTAACGAGCAAGTAACACACCAGTTACCAGAAACAGAAAAAGCGCCAGATCAGTAAAAATTTGAGCCACATTCAGTTTAATACCTGAAACAAATAAATAGAAAAGAATGACAAGGTAGGATGATGATATAATTAGGAAAATTTAGTTTTCATGATACAACAACAACAACCACTAAGCCTTATCCCACAAGGTGAGGTTGGCTACATGATTAGTTGACGTCATTGGGTTTGGTAAAACCACTTAATTGATGTATATGTATATGTATTCTCTTACGCCATATCCAATGATGAACACGTCCATAGGAGATAAGTGCTTCCACAAATCAGTAATTGATTAAGAAATTATTTCAGCTACCAAACAATAAAATTGGATTAAAAATTAAATATAGCACGAGGTTCTTTCCTGAATACTGAAGTTCTCACCTATTAGCAAAGGCATTATAGTAGAATAGATGTGTCATTAATTCAATAAGGAGAAGAGTCAATACCCAGCAGGAAACCATTGAGTGTCACATTTCTAACTGAATTAGTGTTTTGAGGAACATCTATATGCAAAAATTAGAACCAGTATCATCAACAAAAAAAAAGTCACGCAACCATTCAAAAACACTTGAAAAAATCATTGACACAACAAACATTAAGGAATTGTTAAGAGGGAAACAAGAAATGATAGATTTCGTGTCTCAGAAATTTACTATTTTCTAGATTCCTTCTAAGTTGAAAAGAATTTTATTGCAACTAAAAATGGCTTTCGAAGATTTTTTTTTTTTTTTTTTGCAAAGCAGCAGCTTTAGCTGCAGAAGAATCTTCCATAATGGACCTTTACTGAAACAATGACAAAATCAGTCAAAATATAATATTACTTGGGAAGATACTCATCTCATTTAAGGAAGTAGTAGAAGTGGGGAGGATGATGGGACCCTGAGGCTTGGACCTATTGAATAGTCTTACAGGAGGCCCAAAGCTAATGATATAAGTTCCAAAGTCATGTTGAATGAGAAGATTGATAAGTTGGCAAGGGACATTATCAGCAAGAAGTTAATCTTTGAGGCAATTTTTAGTTATAGATCATGGGTATCTTGAGGGGAGAATAATGCTGGAATCATTTGTTGTAGCCTTTGTTGAATCAAAGTTAATCTTTGTAATGGCCATTGCACTTGGGAACATATAAGCCTACATTATTATTTCCTACTGCTACTACTTGAAATTAATAATAAGATTATCGTTGTAGTTAATTTTTTGTGGATTATAATTTTCTCTCACAATCAGTCTCCCTAGCCTCTAGGGACAGGGATACCCTCCAACTGATTAACTCTCCTTACTAGGTCTTCAACAGTTGTTCTTGATACGTGCCCGAATCACCTATGATGAGACATATTAGCCAATAAGTAACACACCAGAAGCAACAAAATGCAATCAGATAGGCATGCAAACAAGTTCGATGCTTACAGAATCAGAACATGAATATTCAGGACAAAATTTCATACTGTGAGGGTGAGCTGTACATAAAAGATAGCATTTCAGAACATAAATGAATGAATAACAAAGACATATATGACAAGGATCAATATCCTAAAATCCAGAAATCCTAAAGTTCTCAGGAATAATATATTGGCTAAATAGTTTAACAAACAAACACCAAGAATCAAACTAATTTCAAAATGAATGCGAACTTTTAGGAATGAAGTTCACATAAACATTGTACAGTGCCAATATTAATATTGATATATCTAAGATGAATCAAGTGTTACTTCAAATGATCTCTTGAGACATTCTTTCAAGTTCATTATAACAAAACACAAAAATATCGATGTTCAATCCTTTCCAAAATTCAGGAAATCCTTGCCTTTCAACTTCAAATGTTCAAACATCATTTCCAGTTTCCAGAAAGCCACTCAGTTTCCGTTTTATTGGATGAGGAAAAGTTCTTATCAAAAACAATAAGTTGAAACAAATATCAAGGGACGTTGTCTTCATAACTTTGTGGTCAACCCGAGATTCAAAAGCAATTTTTCACTAAAGATTGTCAAGACAGTGGCAAAACACGTATCAAACATTGACAACGTCGACGTCATGCCACGATTTTCATTAACGCGCCGTATGACTCCAACGATTAAAGGTGTATTTTGTGAAATTTTAGGAACTAATTCAAATGTTTTTTTTTTCAATTTGGGGAACTAAAAATTGATTTATTCCAAATTTTAGATACTAAAAATATAATTAAGTCATAATATATTGCATTTTGTTTTTGGTTATTTTCAAAATTACTTTTTGTGATTATTTAGAATTGCTACAATACTATATATGTTTTGCTTTCTTTCTTCAATTATTGTCAAATATTTTCATCTTTTGTAAAAATATTTTATTTTAATATTTATCTTATATGTTATAATTAATGTGCTAGGTAAATTACTCAAAAAACTTATAAGTTTCTTTGAATCTTGTCTGACATTTAAACTTATTTTTGTACATATTTTTAATTTATTTTTT
>PYAF01003414.1:295234-310354 GCA_007407185.1 Glycine tomentella | reverse complement strand
CAAATATTTAATTATATACTTTTATGTAATTTTATATTCATTAGTTAACTTATACATTAATCACATAAATCAGAAAATTTATAAATTTTTAACTTTTCAGTTAATTTATAAGTTAGTTTTTTCAAACATATCAATACTTCTTAATGAGTATTATTTGGCTTATTGTACGTGTCACCTGCTAATCTATATATATATATATATATATATATATATATATATATATATATATATTCTTTAATAACAGAATAGCCACGGAGATATAAACTTATATAGTCAAATTATATTTATCTTTGTATAGTAACGTAATAAAGTCAGTATTTTTAAAAGTGAAATAGTTTCTTATCATGTTTTTTTTAAGATATAATATTTCACCACAAAATTTCTTTCTAAAACGTCTTTAAAATCTCTAAATTAATTACGTTTATATTGTTAATTTTTTTTTCTTTGAAGCTATATATTCAAATTTATTTAAACTCGACAATGTCTATATATACAATACATGGGATTCTTGCCACGTACTTGTAGAAAAAGCATAAGACAAAAAACAAGAAAAACAAAGTTTGATAACAAGGGGTTAATATTTGTCACGGAAAATATCATTTTCCAAAGGGGCATGGGGACCGAAGAGTGTAAGGGTTTCCGTCAAGGATGGTGACCTCGTTTCGTTATCCAGTGGCCACACACTTGAGTTGTTACCTGCTAAGTGTAAACTGGCGGCAACGAGGCATGTGCATGTGCATGTGCTTCTGATGTTCACATTATGATTATTTAATTTAATTTCTCCCCTTTCTTCTCTAAGTACGAGGGGTTTTGGTGCATGAATGTTATAAATTGAGAGTCAGTTACACACCTATCCATGCATATATAATATGTATATTGAATTTTGCCCATTATTGATAACTTAAGTTAATTTATCATGACACTCAATATCTTATCTTGCTCAATAAGTCTGTTGATAACTTAGTTGATAACAGGAGTTATGAGCTGTCAGTTTCAGTTGTAATCATAATTCAATATAATTGGAGACTAATTATTCATAAAAGTTTACCAGTCTGTTTAATTACTTGTCAGCAGAAACAAAACATCGATGTGCATGCTATAAACATAGTTTCATGCATCTAAATAACAAAGGTGAAGGTGGAAGTCTAATTGAAGTAAAACAGACTTTTAATTCCAAAGCCAAAGAGATAAAGTTCACCAAAAGAACCTAATGCATGCAATATGAGATGACATATTTATACGAGTACTCTTTCATAACAAACAATGAAATATCACTAGTGCACTACTTATTGTGGTTTCAGTTATCATTTATGCAAATGAAATGGCAGAAAATTAATGAGGTGAGAACAGGAGTAGTGAGTAGTGACAACACAAACCTTGATTGCAAGGTTTCAGAGAGCCTTCACTCTACAGTTTGTGACCTGTGAGTCCTATGCAGAAGATTCAGGTTGGTATTTGTAGACATGGGAAAATCAACTACAACGAAATAAAAAAATAATAAGTTAAAAGACAATGGATAATAACTTAAAGATAAAATCTGTTCATGCTTTTAGCTTCTGTTCATGCCTTTTTCTTTGACAAACTTAGTTATGTTTAATTCATTCATCACTTGTAACCAAGTATGCACATTTCTTAGCCTTATGTCATCATTACTCAAACAGTATATACAACTAGCTAGGAGCAAGTATGTCATAAAGCAAGCCAAACACACTTATCAATTAGGTTTCTTCCTAGAGAAGGAGAAAAAGAGACATAGGGACAGCCCATGAAAGATAAAATGTTGCCAAGAGGACTCATACATGAGAAAAAGACTGGATCCTCTTCTTGTGGCAAGTTAATTTTACTTTGACAAGAAACCTTTGATCTTTCGTTACTGTATGAAGTTGTCCATATAGTATTATTTTTGTCCATAGAATTCCAAAGAAAACAGAGGTAATTAAAAGTCATATATCACTTCCCGATTTTCATACAGATTAATTCTCTCTCTGTCTCTCTCTGTCTCTCTCTCTCTCTCTTTATATATATATATATATAAATATATATATATATATAAATATATATATATATATATATGGACACATGCACACACTTCAATTTTTGATATTCTTCAACATTGTGAAGAATTTAGCTTCTTCTACTTTGTGAGAAACTTTATAGTTTTAGCTTCAGAGAACCTGAGTTTTTTTTTTTTGTCTAATTTTTATCATTTCTGAGAATATATATGTATATAGTATATACATTACATGAACTATATAAAAAAAATCAATATAGTAGCTATCCAGCAATATGCTATCTCGCTATAGCACTTTTGAAGTGGCCGGCTATTTGGGATTTAAAACAGTGTTGATAACTATGAAAGAGGAAATATATGGGAGAAACGCCTATTTGTAGTAGTGATATTTCCTAGGTTCATACTTCATAGTTCATAATAGGAAATATATGGGAGAAGTCAATTGCTGAAAAGTCTAACAGAATTGACAGGTGGTAGCATGGCATACGTGAAGTGGGCATGGGCAAGAAATGGATGGAGGTAATAAGATGGATTGGAGAGACCTTGAGTAGAAGAGGGCATTGAATCTATGAAGGGCATTTTGGAAGGCTTCCACCTCAGAGACAGGGCAGCTATCCATGCTTCTCTGTGTCTATTTTCATTTGCTATTTTTTCTTGTTATTTGTTACACTAATTATAGCAGTGCTCCATTCTTTCCCTATAATTCCAATGTGATTAACATGACAGTGGCAAATACTGATACAATGAATTGAGAGCTGTACTAGCTCTTCTTAAGCCTATATACACTAACGAGTTACCTTTCAAAAAGTTAGGCCCTAAGGTCTACTAATAAAGTTCACAGACAAAGAGAGAGATATGAAAGAGGAAAACATTATTGATGTCTTCAGTTGTTACAAACAGAGAGATCTATTTATATAATACAGTGTACCTTATCACACAAGCTATACAATCCTAACTAACTGCTAACTCAGCATATAACTAACAGAAAGAGCTATACTAGAACTTTACAACACTCTATCATCTATTGATCATACTAGGTGAATCTTTCACCAGTCACTAATCATTAAGATACTTTTCTCTGTTTAGTAGCCATCCTTTCTAAAACATTAGGATGAAAATAGTGTATAATTGCAGCTTAAGCAAGTCTGCCAAGTGAATCAGGAATTTATTCAACAGAAAAAACAAGAAAACATGAGACACCACACCTACACTACAATATCAAAACATGCCCAAACCAAACCCCTATTATACTACAAGTAGTCATCTAAAATTGATGCAAATCATGTCAAACTATAGCACAAAGGAATAAAAATATTAGGTGATTATACTAATTAGTAACATAAACATTCAAGCACTTATGTTAGTCAACACCGTACTTGTTCACCTTCAAGGTACCATTGCACCCGCACCATACTCTCCCATACAGTTCAAGTTAAAAATTAGCATCCAAAGAATAAACCAAGTAAGATCAATTCAACAAGGAAAAAAAATAGAAAATTTAAGATAATTAAAATCAAATTACACAAACCAATATAAAAAAACATACCATGAATGCATTGCCCGACTGAAAACAATAACATCAGCACCCAGTCTCATGGTACTAGTCTTGAATCCATTGCCATCTAGAATAAAACATGATGTTAATTGGAAAGTGAAGAATTTCTGAGAGAAAGAGAAATTTTATTGATCTGAAAATATGATAAAAATCACTTATGTACTGTTACATATATCTAATATTTATACAGGCAACTGAAACTTCTAGGAAACTAAAGCTCTATGTTACAGCTGCCATAACAGAATGTAATATACTACATCCTGGATCACCATTAAACCATATTCACTCCAAAAAAAAAGCTTAATTACACTTTTGGCTCCTTTAATTTGGAATATGTATGATTTTGGTCTCAGCTTTTTTTAGTCAATTAAGTCCCTTTATTTTTAAAATTTGTGAGAATGTATAATTTTTATCCTTAGTCTTGATACTTACCATCTCTCCCAACCCATCTCAGTCACTTCCCAATGCTGCACCTTCCCCTCCCCAACCAGAAACTTCCTCACATACCACTATTGTACCTCAATCTAATTCTACTTCACCTCCTCCATCCAAGTTATGAAACATAAGATGCAATTCTGGCCATCCCTGACTTCGACAAACCTTTTTGATTGAAATAGCTGCTTCTGGTAAAGGATTGGGTGTTGTTCTGATGCAAAGGGGTCAAACATTGTCTGATACAGCATTCAACAAGTCTGTGTATGATAAAGAATTCATGGAAGTGGTACTACCAGTGCAGAAATGGGGAGAGTACTTGGTAGGGAGGCACTTTGTGATTGATACAAACCAAAAGAGCCTCAAGTTTCTAGCATATCTGAGATTTATGGGTGACGAACATCAGAAATGGATTTCCGAACTGCTAGGATTTGATTTTGAGATCAAATACAAACAAGGAATTGAGAACAAAGCAGCTGATGCTTTATCCAGAAAAATGCAATATGCAGCCATAAGTACAATGCAGTTGTTAGATTGGGCTGACCTTGAACAAAAAATTGACAAGGATGAGAAAATTGAAGGGATGAATTCAAGAATTGTTCATCAAGGGTAGTGACCAGATGGCTACATAATGAAGAATGGCATACTCTACTATGAAGACAGGTTGGTTATCCTTAAGGCCTCTTCCAAAGTGGAATTAATCATGAGGAAAGTCCATGATACGACAGTTGGGGGACATTCTGGTTATTTAAGAATGTATAAGAGGATTGCTGCCATGCTTTACAGGGAAGGTGTCACTAAAAGGATTCAAGAATACGTGCAGAAGTGTGAGCTGTGCCAGAGGAACAAATATGAATCACTTAGTCCAGCTAGGCTGTTGCAACCAGTGCCTATTCCGAAACAGATTTGGATGGATATCACCATGGATTTCATAGGAGTTTTACCTAAGGCCCACTTACATACTATTCTACTAGTGGTGTATAGATTCAGTAGTTCCTTTTGGACTGAATTCTTGAAGCTGCCAGGGACCAAACTGAAATTCAACTTTGATTACCATCCTCAAACTACATGGTTTAGAGACCTATCTAAGGGGCATGACTGGCACAAAGACCAAGCAGTGGCATAAGTGGTTGAGTTGGGCTGATTTCTGGTACAAGACAAAGTATCACTGAGCCACGAAAATGACACCATTCAGAGCCTTATATGGTAGCGATCCTCACCCTGTTGTGAAGGGTGTTGTTCCAAAGATAGGAATGAAGTATTGAGGGTTCTAAAGGAACACTTGGGCAAGACCAAAACAGAATCAAACAACAATTTCATGCTCACAGGAGAGACATTGACTTCCATGTAGGAGAAATGGTTTATTTGGAGATTAAACCCTACAAACTCAAGAAACTGGCCAAAAGATTCAACCAGAAACTGAGTCCAAGGTACTATGGACCATATGACATTATAAAGAAGATTGGAGATGTAGCTTACAACCTAAGTCCACCTGAGGGTAGACATTCATAAATTTGGCATTATGAAAGATATGGGAAGCACAATTTTGGCATGGAAGACAACTAAAAATATTACTATTACTGGTGCCTTTTGGTTATATAGTCATGTTTAAACACAACGTATCTACCTACACCAAAGTTAACGACTGTCCCAGCATAACGAATCAAGACAAGTACAGTTAAAGGCAGAGATACACAATGTATATAGACTAAGTACATGTTAAAGGAAATTATGCATCGACATGCAAAATCTGACTTATGTTATGGACAAAGCATCATTTTCAATCGATAAATTTGTTTTGCAATTACAAAAGAAAAAAAAGTGCAAATTTTGAGTAACACCACTATTGGTACATCAAACACATTTATGCTCCAAATACCTAACAAACCTCAGAAAATCCCATAAGCAAAATGTTTTGGATGGGAACTCAATCACTCACAGAATCATGGAGAAAACAAAACCCACAAATTCAATTCACGACACCATGGATGAAATACATAAGAGAGGGAAAGGGATACTCACAGCCGTCAACAGAGTGCACCTACAGCAGTGAGGGTTCCTAATTTTGAGGAATGCCACATTTCCAACAACAGAGTGCACCTACAGTTGCATCAAGTTAAATCCATAGCGGAGCAAAAATAAATAAACACTCCAAAGCAGAGCAATTGAAAAGTAAGCAGGAGATAAACATATGAGCGACAGTGAGAGGGCAAAACGCACGAAACCTAGTTCTGGTGCTATTGATGCCGAGCTTTGAAAACATAGGAGAGAATGAAATGAAGAACAAATTGGGAATGGTTCTAGGGCACGAGATTAATTTCCAAATCAGATAAAAAGGCTAGGGCAAAAGGCGAGTGTGGCTAGGGCAAAAGGCTAGGGCATGGGATATTGTTAGAGGAGAATGCGAGGTTGATTTCACAGATTGGAGAGTGAGGATGTTTGAGGAGACTGAGGTTGATGGTTTTCGAAAAGGCTAGGGCACGGGCGATAAGAAAATCAGTTTAAATGGCCAAAAGGAAGACGGTTTTCGAAAACCGTCTACTATAATTTCAACATATTTACAAAAATGCCACCGGTTTTTTAACACGCAGCTTTAGTAGACGGTTAATGTTAGAACCGTCCTTGAAAATAAGAGTATATTTACAACTAATGCCACCGCCTACCATAAGAAGACGATTTTCGCATAACCGTCTTCTTTTGTGCATCGTCGAAAGGGCCATTTGTACTAGTGTTTGCAGTATTTTCCCAGATTATTCAGGTTTTTGCCTCTGCTAATTGGCCTGTCTCCTACAGGATTCATATTTGAGTCAGCCTGAGCAAATTTCATTATAAATATTCTCTTTTTTATGCTATCTGGCCATGTTGTTGGTTCTGGGTGGTACCTCTTTGGTCTACGTGTGAGTAAAAATGATATTTGAAGCTTCATTTGCAAAAAAATACAAAATATCTTCCTCACTAAATTTTATAATTTGCTTTGAGTTCTCATGTTGCATGAAAAAGGAGGATAAATACCCTGCGCAGTACAAAATGAAAAAGCAGAAAAAATATTACTTGATTCACTTGAATGCTTCTGATTTTAATTTGGTCGTATATAATATGATAATATGTTACAAGAATCATAAGCAAAATAAACTATGATAGTAGTGTGTTCTCAGAAAAACTTGGATGCCATGAGGCGGACCTTCGAAAGTTTTAATATAAGCAGTTTAATACTTCCAATTCTTTTGTAATATTGATCATGATATTCAACTATCAGAATTGTTATGTTTCCCTGGATCTAGATGACCTGTTCAATTAGAATCAGGAATTTGATTCTGCAATTGATGGGTAGTATTAGATTATTAACTTTCTCTTTTTCAATCCTTTTCCTTCTTCCAGAGGGTTAATCAATGCTTGCGAAAGGCCTGCCAACATTCTAATATTACTGGATGCTCAACATTTGCACTGTTTTGGGGCTTCCAGGTATGTGTTTCATTTTTTTTTCTTTTTTTTTGTTTCTTCAGTAGTAATTGTGTACATCTATGAAGATTTAAATAAGCTTAATAAATAACATTCATATATATAAGGGCCACATATCAAGTGAGAGCAAGAGATGAACTAATATTGACCATTAAAGATTAATTCCTCTAATCTCTGACACTCTCATCTGATATATGTCAATCTGTGTGTGTCTATCTATGAAGCTACTACTATCTGTGTGTAAGATCGATATATACCCTTCCTATGTGCCAATGGCTACAACTTTGATATTGATAACTTAAAAAGTATCTTTTATATATTTAATAAATTTTATGAAATGGCAACAACCTCTGTCACTACACCAGCTACCTCTATCAATACACCAACCTTGTCTCCAACTTTGAACTTTTCTACTTTGCTTCCCACCTTTGTTACTACACCAGCTACCTCATGTCTGCACCATTTCTCACACTCTTTAATTTAATATCACTTGTCTTGTAAAACCAATACACACACACACACACACACACACACATATATATATATATATAGTTGTTTCCTATCAATTATATGCAGCTTATTGAGAAAGTAAACTATTTAATTATTATTATTATTATTATTATTATTATTATTATTATTATTATTATTATATGCATGCACTACTATAAAAAGTGTCTTTTACGACACACCTTCTAAGACGGTTCCTAAAAAATCATCTTAGAATGTGAAGCAGTGACAATTTTGTAAATAATAAGAGATGTGCGAAGACAGTTTTATAATAACCGTCTTAGAAGGTGAGAGTTTAAATACGGTTTCCTAAAACCATCTTAAAAATAAAATTACAAATACGATTTTGTGAAAACCGTCTTAAAAATTAAAAATAAAGTATTACATTCTCATTCTCAGTCTCCACTTTCATTCTTATTATTAGTTAAAATTTCATTTTCTCTCTCTCAGTTCGTCGAAGGTAGAAGAAAATGGCAGAGGTTCCCTTGTTGAAGGAGTAGGTGAACGAAGGTGCTAAACTCCTTAGACCACCATGAGTCGACGTCGACACCACCAAGCCCTCTTCGTCCTCGTATCTGTCGCGAGGTGTCTCTTCTTCAACCCCTCCCAGTTAGGGTTTTAATTACCAATGTAATCTATTTCAATTCCCTTTTCTATCCAATTTTCTCAATCTAAACTCGTTTGAATGTGTACATTTTGAGAAGGAAGACTCGCGACAGGTACGAGAACGAAGGTGCTAAAAAACCCTAACATTATTCTACTCAAGTTTCATTTCCATTTTCAAGTGTGATTTTTATTTCCATTTTATTTTTTAGGGATTGAGGTTCTTTCGATTAAATATTTTCTGCATTTACATTTGTATGCAATTTAAGGTTCTAACTTATTTGTATTTGTTGTTGTAAATAGATATATTTTAAATAGATATATTTTAGATTTTATCTTTAGTTATTATGTTATTTTAGATTTTATCTTTAGTAGATTTTATCTTTAGTTATTATATCTTTAGTAGATTTTATCTTTAGTTATTATATCTTTTAGGTTATGTAATCTCTTTAAATAGAGACCTCTTGTATTGCTGTGAGCAATAATTCATATTTTACATATTCCTATTTTCAAGTTGGTATCAGAGCTCTCGATTCTGAGGGCTCTGCTTCCGCGCCTATCGCCTTAAGTGCGAAATCCTTATTCTTGACCTATTTTCTATAATATGGCTAGTTCCAACAATGGTTCAGGAACTGAGTCTCCTCTACAAGTTCATGGTTCCTCTACACAGTTTGTGGTTGAACCCGCTTGGTCACAATGATCTTCCTTCTCTACATCAGAGTTATCGACTTGATGGGTCAAATTATTTGTCATGGTCTCAACTTATTCGCACTACCATCAAGAGTCGAGGTAAAATTGATCATCTGGATGGCCCTGCTCCTGCTGCCACTGATCCTAATTTTGTTGTTTGGGATAATGAAGATTTCATTATTATGACTTGGTTATGGAATTCGATGACTCCTGAAGTGGGTCGTCACTGTATGTTTTTATCTTCTGCTAAGGAGATTTGGGAAATTGTCCGTTCAACCTACTCTTTAAAACAAGATATGGCTGGGCGTTATGAATTACGCAATAAATTTTTTTCTACTAAACAAAACTCTTTATCTTTGACTGCTTACTATGGTGTTTTGAAAGAATTGTGGACTGAGCTTGATCAATTTCAGAGTTTGAAGATCCAATGTACTACAGATGCTATTGCCTTGACCAAGGCAGTGGAAGATGAGCGTATTTTTTATTTTCTTGCAGGGTTGAATTCTGAGTAGGATCCTCTTCAGGTTCAGATACTTGGCAAAGATTCTTTACCATCCCTTTCTGTTGTTTTCAATACTGTTCGGGGTGAGGAGACTCGACGGGGAGTTATGATGCACAATGTCACATCTGTTAAGTCTGCCATGCTGTCATCATCTGATGTTGCTATTTCTAAAACCGTAGATGGGTCTGCTATGGTCTCAACAAGAAGGCATGGTTCCTCTCAAGGAAATTCTTTCAACAAAATTGTTGATAATGCATCTTCAAAATTTAAGAAAGATGATCGTTGGTGTTCTTATTGTAAAAGGTCAGGTCATCTCAAGGATCTATGTTTGCGCCTCCATGGAAAGCAGAAAGTCTATGAGAAGATGGCAAGGATGCGTGGTCAAGCTCATTTAGTTTCTCCTGATATAGCTACTGCACCAAATGAGGCCCAATCAGGAACTTCAGAATTTCCTTCTATTAGCCGAGATGAATTAGAGTGGTTGCGGACCATTCTTGATTCGCTGAGTAAACAATCTGATTCTAATTCTAGTGCTTTGGCCATGACTGGTATGAGTTCCACTACTTATTCTTTTCTTACTTCTCGTACTGATTTTAAACATTCTTGGGTAATTGATTCTGGTGCTACTGATCATATGGCTTGTTGTGTGGAATCTTTTCTTTCTTATAACCCTACTATTGGAACTCATACAATAGCCGTAGCTGATGGTTCACATATATCAGTTGCGGGGTCTGGTAACATTCATTTACAACCTTCCTTTCACCTCAAAGATGTTCTTTATGTTCCTAAACACTCCACCAATTTCCTTTCTATCAATAAAATTACAAAAGATTTAAACTGCACTGTAACCTTCTTTTCTACTCACTGTGTCTTTCAGGATCTCACCACAGGGAAGATGATTGTGGAAGCTAAGGAGCAAGGTGGGCTGTACTACTTGGTTCCAAAGTCTTTTGACAAAGGTGCTAAGGATCACATATTGCTAACTCATGGCCACTCTACTACGGATTCATTCGTTTGGTTACATCACAAGCGCTTGGGGCATCCTCCATTTAGTCTACTTAAGTCTTTATTTTCGTCATTATTTTTGTCCAAGTCTGTTGAGTCTTTCCATTGTGATATTTGCGAATTTGCAAAACACCATCGTGTATCTTTTCCTTCTAGTACTATTAAGAGTGTTGAACCTTTTGATCTTATTCATTCTGATCTTTGGGGTCCTTCTAAAGTTACTCATGGTTCTGGTAATAATTGGTTTGTTTCTTTTATTGATGATTGCACTCGCATCACTTGGATTTACTTAATGCATGAAAAATCCGAGGTACCTCAATTATTCTTCAAATTTTATAAAATGATTGAAACTCAATTTGGGAAAAGAATTAAAAGGATAAGGTATGACAATGGCACTGAATATGTCAACCAACGTCTTTCTCAGTTTCTCCAAGATCAAGGTATGATTCATGAACTCACGTGTGTTGACACTCCTCAATAAAATGGAGTTGCTGAGAGAAAGAATTGTCATCTTCTTGAAGTTGCTCGTGCTCTCCTTTTTCAAACAAATGTACCAAATTATTTTTGGGGAGATGCCATCCTTACTGCAGCTTTCTTAATCAATCGATTACCCTCCCGGGTCCTTGACAATATAAGTCATATTCACTCTATGACTTCCTTCTTTCCATCAATGTCCTCCTTACAAAGTCTTCAACCCCGAGTGTTTGGATGTGTTGCCTTTGTCCATATTCACAAACATCATCACAGTAAGTTAGATCCTAGAGCTCTCAAATGTATTTTTCTTGGATATGCTCCTGATAAGAAAGGCTACAAGTGTTATCATCCTGCTAGTCGGAAAACCTTTGTATCTATGGATGTCACATTTCATGAATCTGAGTCTTTTTTCCCTAGTCTTCATCTTCAGGGGGAGAGCAGTTCGATAAGTTCTAAGCCATCTTCTTTCTTTGAGTCTGAACCTTTCATGTCTACTGCATTTTTTCCCATTGTTTCAAGTCCTTCTGTGTCTACCCCATCGACTGATGGTCCGAAAATACGAAGAATTGTTACACCTGAGTTAGTATATCACAGGAGAAAGCAGCCCTCATTGCCTCCTCAGCAACCTCAATCATCTGAACAAATGGTAAGTCCTGAATCTCCTATTTCTGAACCTAATATTAGTGTCTCTGATGAGTTGTCCAATGACTTGCATGTTGCTTCTGATGACTAACCTAGTGTTTCTGATAACTTGCCCATTGCCCTAAGAAAAGGGAAGAGGTCCTGTACCCAAAATTCTTGTTCTTCTTATCCAGCTTGTACTAAATACCCTATCTCGCAGTTTGTCTCTTCAGCTAATCTTTCTATGCAGCACAAAGGCTTTATTTCAACACTAGATTCAATCTCAATTCCAAAATCAGTAGATGAAGCATTAAAAGATGAGAAGTGGACTCAAGCCATGCAAGAAGAGATGAATGCCTTGGAGAAAAATAATGCATGGGCAGTTGTTGATAGACCAAATGGAAATAAAGCAGTGGGATGCAGATGGGTTTCTACTTTGAAATACAATTCTGATGGTACTCTTGAAAGATATAAGGCTCGGTTAGTTGCCAAAGGCTACACTCAAACCTATGGTATTGACTATGATGAGACTTTTGCTCCTGTTTCAAAGATGAATACTGTGAGAGCTCTCTTATCTCTTGCTGCCCATTACAACTGGGATATCAATCAGTTTGATGTGAAGAATGCTTTTCTTAATCGTGAGTTAGAAGAAGTCTATATGGAAATCCCACCTGGTTTTGACTCAATGGATGGAAGGAATAAAGTTTGCAGGTTAAAAAAGGCTTTGTATGGATTGAAACAGTCTCCTCGTGCTTGGTTTGGAAGATTTACTAAGGTTATGATAACCTTAGGATATAGACAGAGTCAAAGAGATCATACACTGTTCTTCAAACATTCCCAAGATGGGAAGTTAACTGTACTCCTTGTGTATGTTGATGATATTATTATTTTAGGTGATGATATTGCTGAAAGGAACCTTCTACAAGCACGATTGGCTTCTGAATTTGAAATAAAAGATCTTGGAAGACTGGAATATTTCCTTGGGATTGAGATAGCTCATTCAAAGGAAGGAATTTTTGTTAGCCAGAGGAAATATGTTCTTGATCTTCTCAAAGAAGCAGGGAAACTTGGGTGTAAACCCTCCAGTACTCCCATTGAGCAGAATCACAAGTTAGGTTATGAGGAGGAGAGTTCTCCGGTTGATAAAGGACAGTATCAAAGGTTAGTTGGGAGGTTGATTTATTTGGCTCATACTAGACCGGACTTAGCCTATGTTGTTAGTATTGTGAGCCAATTCATGCATAATCCGAAAGAAAAACACATGCAGGCAGTTGAGAGAATTCTTCAGTATCTTAAAGCCACTCCTGGTAAAGGACTGTTATTCAGACGTGATGGTAATCTCTCTCTTGAAGTCTATACTGATGCAGATTATGTTGGCTCTGTAATTGATCATCGATCTACCACTGGTTATTGTATGTTTCTTTGTGGTAATCCAGTGACATGGAGGAGTAAGAAGCAAGATGTAGTTGCCAGATCAAGTGCAGAGGCTGAATTTTGAGCTATGTCTCAGGGTGTTTGTGAATTACTTTGGTTGAAGATTATACTTGATGATCTTAAAATAAGATATGAAGGATCTATGAAGTTATTTTGTGATAATAAATCTGTCATTTGTATAGCTCATAATCCTTTTCAACATGACCGAACCAAACACATTGAGGTTAATCGACACTTCATCAAAGAGAAGCTAGATAGTGGTTTGATCGCTACTCCATATATTCCTTCTGGACTTTAAAAGGCAGATATTCTGACCAAGGGACTTTCCTCTGAAATATTTCAAGAGCTTACTGGCAAGCTGAGAATGATTAATATCTATTCCTCAGCTTGAGGGGGAATGTTGTAAATAGATATATTTTAAATAGATATATTTTAGATTTTATCTTTAGTTATTATGTTATTTTAGATTTTATCTTTAGTTATTATATCTTTTAGGTTATGTAATCTCTTTAAATAGAGACCTCTTGTATTGCTGTGAGCAATAATTCATATTTTACATATTCCTATTTTCAAGTGTATGTCTACCTGTGTATATCTTTTTTCCCTTTTTCCTTTGTAATTTATTTGAAAAAAGCAACACGCTTGTCCTTTTTACACAGGAGAGGGAAAATCTCTTCCTAATTGATGATATGGAGCAATATGAAATACTTGAGCAAATTGGAAAAGGTGCTTTTGGTTCTGGGGTTCTTGTGAAGCATAGCCATGAGAAGAAAAGTGAGAATTCAACTTTGTTACCATCTTTTTTTCCCTTTCGGCTTCTCTATCTATTCATTTTTTTTGTGCGTGTGTGTTCTACAGGAATTTCATTTTCTAATTGGCTGAAAGAAGTTTCAAACCTCTATGAATTTGGCTGTAAACCTCTGTTTCTCAAAACATTCAATATGAAATATTTTGGTGTATGATTCAGTATATTATTAATGTTGATTATGTTTTCTTGAGTTTAAATCTTGTCAATCAATAATTGAAATTATCTTAAGTATTAATTTTAAAATAATAATTTCAAAATAAAAATTCTTATTAACAATCACCGTATAATTCTTCCATTACACACTCGAAGTCTCTAGTTAAATTCTATTATTTCCTTTATCAAAGAGGTATACAGTCACGTAACTTATTTATTAGTTTTTTTTTATAATTTGTTTGCAAACAACTTATTTGTTAGCTGCTGCCCAAACAACTTATAAGATAAAGTTAGTTGACAGTGTTATGTAATTGGAGAAATAATGAGGCAGTGTCCCATTTAATTTTAGGAAAAAATTCCAGTAGAGGAAGTGTTTGAGTCGCTGAAATGTTCAAGAGCATGTTTAACATCAGACGAAGGAGCCAGCCAGCTTCAAGTTTTTGGACCAAACAAATTGGAAGAGGAAAAGGTCCTTTTCATTTTCTTTGTTTTGGTTTCTAATTTCTAATGTCACAGTGCAGTTATGTTTATAGCTGTCACCATTTATTTAATTGTTGCATGATGAACAACAGGAGAGCAAACTTTTGAAGTTTGTGGGTTTCATGTGGAACCCCTTATCATGGGTCAAGGAAGCTGCTGCTATAATGGCCATTGCTTTGGCTAATGGCACTACAAGAAAAATCGGTTTTTCCGACGGAAAAAATCCGTCGCAAACCTCAAAAATCCGTCAGTAATGCCTTATTTCCGACGGAATTCCGACGGCCAAATTTCCGTCGGTAAAATGGTCGTAGGAAATGAAATCCGTCGGTAACTTTTTGTTTCCGTCGGTAATTTTTCGACTAATTTTCCGTCGGTAATTTCCATGG
>PYAF01003414.1:257959-287652 GCA_007407185.1 Glycine tomentella | reverse complement strand
ACCTAAATATCTATCTTCTACACACTTCCATACTTATCCATATCATTCTACTTTTAAAGATATTTCTAGAACACATTTCTAGAACATGGGCCAAATGGGCTTCACACTCTAGAAAATAGGCTAATTGGGCATATGATTCTAAGAATTTTCTTAAGCCCAAATAATTATTACAAATCAAGTTTATTTTACATTCAACAGGTCTGTTGAGAGTTTTTCTTTTTTGGGTGGTGTTTGTTTTTGCAATAGCTTAACTTCTTTCTTTAATAAGATAAAATAAAGAAAAAGAATTTGCCTAGCTAGTCAATTGTCCATTGTTCTACTAGTTTGCTTTTGGTTCTCTCTTTATGTAGCCACTTGAAGAATATGATCCTTTATATATGCAGCTTTACGAGGGGCTGCAACCTTGAAAGCAAGAGCATTGAAGGAGGTGTGGAATATTGCTGCAGGGACCCCAAATGAGAGAGGGGCTGCAACCTTGAAAGCAAGAGCATTGAAGGAGGTGTGGTATATTACTACAGCGACCCCAAATGAGAGAGGGGCTGCAACCTTGAAAGCAAGAGCATTGAAGGAGGTGTGACCCCAATTGAGAGAGGCACACGAATTGGAATATATGGTAAAGGCAACAATGCTAATTCTAGCACCAATGATAGTGGAGAGAATATCAATGGTGGAATTTTTTTGGGTGCCTGCAGCCAAGAGTTGCTAGCTAGGGCATTGCATTACTCAAATGGACACCTAAGGGTAATTTCATTGACTATCGTAGCAATATATATTAACACTTTGAATTTTTTCTCTCATTTGCAAAATGATTAAACTCCATTTTTATTAATTTGATGAATTAAATATTTGTTACTTATATATAGGGTGTCAAAATAAATTATCTAGTTATTTAAAAATCTAAATTTGAAATGCCATGTAATTTTCTTATTGAAAAAATTTACTACATTTTATTATTTTTTAAAATTATAATGTGGTGTTTCATATTCATCATGATTTTAAAACTTATTTTGGATTACCTCAGTGTTATTACTCCTAACATATTATAACAATGTATATAAAAAGCTGACACCAATAAAATTACGTTGATGTATTTAAAAATGGAAATGATTATATTATTTATTAAATTATCTTTGCATAAAAGCTAAATAATTATTTCTAACCATAATACTAATCTTAATACACTGTAAAATGAATGTTTGCTACTATATTATTAAAATAAAAGTGTTGTAAAAGAGAGCTATAACATAGCACAGTAAAGTTGGACCCAAACAAAGGAGCTACCCATTAGAATGGTTAAAAATATAAAAGTAACAGGAATGCTGGTGATGATAGTAACTAACAACGAAGAAAAGGCCAAAACAATGTACAATAACGTTATTTTGCTATATATTTTTTTCCAACATATTTATCTATCTAATTATGAAATATTATATTTTTTTCTGGTTTAAAATATAGAATTAGTTATCTTGAATAAAAGAAAAAGAAATTGAACTAAGAAATTAGAAACACACAAAAGCCCCTGCCTCGCATTCAACCTTTTTCTTTTGGATTATTCAGAATTTGCAAATTTCTGGACCTTTCTAAAGACTAATATACTTTTAATTGTAACTTTCATGGACAAGTGTTCATAAATTTGGTCTGAATACTGTTAACAATCTCTTACTTATTTGAAAGATTCAGGAGAGACTTGAAGTTATTGAAAAGGATCAATGTGAAAAGAATCCACAAAAAGAATGACACTCAGTAAGCAATCAAGGTAATCTTATCACACTTGCCAAATTTCATGTGTTTTGGATAATCTCAGGAAAACTACTTGACCAACATTATAATTTATAGTAGTTAATTGAATTTTGAGCATCACATATCTGACCTCTAGGAAGACTCAATGTTTTTTTCTTAGTTATATTACTTTTTTTTTTTACCTCAAATATTACTTATATTGAATTGAGTCTGATGCTTCATTTGTCTGGTTTCAACCAGATCATCAGTTTTAAAAAAGGATCTGCTATCAAATGAGGTTCATATCATAGGGAAGATTAGCATATTGATTTACTTGTTGTTCTGAACCTTGTCTTTGTATGTTGTCTTGTTCTGATAATTTTATTTTCTTTAGTTTGCTCTGCTATAATAGAATAGTTTATTTCTTCACCTAGAGGGTTATTACAAGTATATTGTGGTTCACTATGTCTATAGCCTTATTAATCAGAATGACATCGACTTACTTTTTAGTTAACAATACTGTTTCAAAACCCTTTCCATGAATGGTGCAGCAAAACATCCTAACCCCTAATTCACATATATGTTAATTTGTACTAGTGGGAAGATTGTTAGTTGGTCTTTTTTTTTTCCATGAAAATTTATTTTTTTAAGAAAAAATATTCTAAGACGATTCTCTAGACTTCTAAGATGCTTTTTGCGAATAAACCATCTTAGAGTCGTCTATTTTTTTATTTTAAAATTCAGACACTCTAAGACGGTTATGTGGAAAATCGTCTTAGAAAATATACTTCTAAAGACAGTTTTTGGTTAAAAACCGTCTTAGAATCATTAATTTTTTATTATTTAATAAAATACATTCTAAGATGGTTATCTGAAAAACCATCTTAGAAAGTCTCATTCAAAGACGGTTCTTAGCTTACAACCGTCTTAGAATGTCACATTCTAAGACGGTTGTAGGCTAAGAACCGTCTTCGAATGAGACTTTCTAAGACGGTTCAATAACCGACTTCGAAAGTCTTACTTTTTAACGTCACCCACTACAAAGACGGTTGTTGAACTGACGTCGTATGGGGTAAATAATCAACGTAGAAAACTCTGTTTGTAGTAGTGATGGTTGATGGCAGCTAAATAAAACCTCTATCATGGTCGATGCATCAAAGTATATCGAAAAGTTAAAGCAAAAGGTAGAAAGACTGAATCAATTTTATGAATATATGGTCATTTTATTGGTGGCATGACTCTGCTAGTTAGAAAACACAAATCCTATATAATATGACTGCTTCTAGAGGCAGTTCTTCTGGTTTTCCATATCTTAAGTGGGCATTTATGTGTATATATTACATTTTATTGGTGACTTTAATTTTGTAAGAGAATTATTTACTCATGGTCAATAGTTAAGCAACAAGATATGAACCTGAACTACCGGGATTGGCATGAAATAAGTGTGAAATAAGAGAATATTTGTGTGTAAGCTCATTTGATCATTTCATTTGTAACAAAATGAAAAAAAAACTAAAGCATCTCTATTTAGCATAAACATTACAGGTAATTCTTAATGTACTTATCAGTAATGAGATTCTCTTACTTAAACAACACTATGTTCATATTGGAAAAGTGATAAAATGCAATACCCTGTATATAGTGTCCAAGACTTGTCAGAGTTTGTCCTGTAGACTATTTTGGTTCTTTTTCTGCCTGTGACTTGTTAACATAACTAAGTATCATGTGTTAACTTAAAGGTCATATCAATATTTTGAAGATTTTGACATATTTTTTTATGAAATTTCTGAAGACATTTTGTTCAATTTGCAGACTGCAATTCCAATTCTAATAGGGACCAAGTTTGATGATTTTGTTAGACTTCCCCCAGATGTGCAATGGACAATTGTAACACATGTAAGTGAATAATAATTATTGATTGCTGCAAATTAGGTTTGGTAACTTAAATTTATCTTAAGCATAGTATATGCATGAGGCTGCTTTACTTGTCTTGGTCATTTCCATTCTTAAATAGCCTGGTTTCAAATAATGGGATCTCATATCTTTCTCTCTTGACAAATTTGGGAGCCAATAAAAAGAAACTCCTATCACTTTTAAAAGAAAAAATCTAATATGTTGAAACAAAAGTGAGATTTTATACACAAGTGATCCCTTTAATATATGCAAATATATAATTGCAGCTTGCACAAAATATTATACCCTAAATCCTAATAAAAACAGAACCAATCTATTTTGGTTGATTACTATTTTCCAAATCAGTGTAAGTTATGGTTTGCCTTGTGCCTTGTCCATACTTTTAGTTGGAAGGATTAATGGGTAAAGAGGTGTGTTAGTCTATTAGATATAACATCAATCATGAACCTTCACTTAATCTTTTGGAAGAATTAGTTTGTAACAATGTGATTTAATGACTATGGATAAAACATTATTGCATTATGCGATCATTCATTGATGTAATCACTGTTAACTGTTGTATTAATTAACCATCTAAATCGATGCTCACAATTTTCTTTAGGAATGTTCTCTGATCTACTATTTGGTTTCTGTACAGGTTTATGGACCTAAGGCAACAATAACAGGTATATGCAAACAGCCAATCCAATGCATAACTGATGCTGCTTAATTATCTATTCTTAGGTCAATCCCTTCTTTTACATGTATTTTTCATGGCTAGTTTGAAGTGATTGTTGATTCTTGTTCCCTTTCCAACTCTCAGGATTGGTAACTTTGGTGAGTTAGACCATAGGATGTTATAAAAGAGTGTTTTGCATCATCTAGATCTGGTAGTACAATAGTGGCACAATAAACTGTAATGTGTAATTGTTTTATGTTATGTCAAGCTGTAATTTCATGGCTCTTGGCTTTACTTTCAGCAAGTAAATTCATTTTGTTTCCACTTCATGGGAATTTAAAAATTTCTGTTTAAAAGGGTCTTCCAAAAAATAGTGTTGAGGTGTTTAAAAAAATAGTTTTTAAAAAAAATTAAATGGAAACAAATATGGTTTTTCGTTAAAAACCATATTCGTAGGTGTTTTAAAAAAAGAAAAAATAATTTAAATGGAAACGAAGACGGTTTTCCCTTAAAAATCATCTTCGAAAATTAAATGGAAACAAAGACCGTTTTCCCGAAAAATCGTCTTCGTAGGTATTAAAAAAAAATTAAATGGAAACAAAGACGATTTTTTGGGAAAATCGTCTGACATACAAAGACGATTTTCTATTAAAAACCGTCTTCGTAGGTGTTAAAAAAAAGGAAAAAAAATTAAATAGAAACAAAGACGATTTTTTGGGAAAATCATCTTTGTATGTCAACATACAAAGACAGTTTCCCTTAAAAACCGTCTTCTTAGGTATTAAAAATAAAATTAAATGGAAACAAAGATTGTTTTTGCGGAAGATTTTGAGACTAGACTATCTCAAGCTAGGTCCGATGCTGCATCAAGTGTTGGTGAATCATAAATCACTCATTTAGACCTTATTGAAGAACAGACTTAGAACTCAATGTTGGGTTGCAGCTGCGGGACCAAAGCGTAAGGGACTCCTTTACGATACTAGAGATCTTGCTCATAGTTATAAATGTGGAGATAACAGCTTCATGTAGCATATGCAAGGATCTTCTAGTCGCGCTCAAGATTCAACAGAGATTAATCGACTAAGGGAGGAGCTTTGTAAATCAAATGAGGAAATGCGTGTATTTCAATCAGTTGTACTTTAGTTCCTACCTCCTGAAGAGAAAAACATTATTCATCAACATCAACAACCTGACCACAACAGCAACAAGACAATGACCAACCAGAAGACCAGCAACAACAACAAAATGACCAACCAGATGACCAGTAGCAACAACACAATGACCAATCAGATGATCAGCATCAACAACACAATGACCAACCTGATGACCAGCAACTAGATGACTAGCAACAACAATACAATGACCAACAGAGGCACTCTACCAATGAATATTTTGATTGTTGACAGATTTTTGGGGTTAGCGACGGATTTGTGCCGTCGGAAATATCCTTTATTTTGGAGTGCAACTCTTCACAGCCCGATAAGCATGATGCTCAATCTCCACCGGAAGGTGGCATACCTTACCAAAAATCACCCTATAGGGAGACATCCTCAAAGGTGTTTGGTAAACGGTCATGTGAGGTAAACGGTCATGTGAGTCCATAGAGCATCTTCAAGTAGCTTGCTCAAATCCTTCTTTTTGAGTTGCACTACCTTCTACAACACTTGCTTGATCTCTCTATTAAAAACTCTTGCTTGCCCATTAGTTTGGGGATGATAAGCTATAGCAAATTTATGCACAATCCCATACTTCTTGAGCAAGGATTCCAATGACCTGATACAGAAGTGGATCCCTTGGTCACTTATAATAGCTCTAGGCACACCAAACCTGCAAAAAATGTTAGATCTTACAAAACCCACAACAACTTTAGAATAATTAGTTTTGGTTGCCTTAACTTCAACCCATCTAGAAACATAATCAAAAACAAGCAAGATATAAGAAAAAAACATGAGAAACAGGAAATGGACCCATAAAATCAATACCCCAAACATAAAAAATCTCACAGAAAATAATGGGTTGTTAGGGCATCTTATGCCTATGTGTAACAGTCCCTCTCGCTCTCTGACACTACTCACAAGTAGTGGAAAAATGATGAGTATCTCTAAAGATCGTGGCCAATAGAACCCCCAGTCTAACACTCTCATAACGGTCCACTGAGGACCAAAATGACCACCGGTAGCTGTGCCATGACAAAACTAAAGAATAGACTGAATCTCATGATCTGGCATACACATGCAGATCACTCGATCACTACCAAACCTCCACAAATAAGGATCATCCCACACATAATATTTAGCATTACTCTTAAGTTTATCTATTTGAGACCTAGATGCATGAAGTTGGACAACAGATGCAACAATGAAATTCACAATGTCAGTAAACAAAGGTGTAATATGTGATGAATGCAAATACATCAAATGCTCATTAGGGAAATTATCCCTAATATGAAGGGAATCAACAAGTCCATCAATCTTGCTCAAATGATCAGCAACTAAGTTTTCTGCACCACTCAAATCTTTAATCTCAATATCAAACTCCTATTGAAGAAGCATCCACCTGATCAATCTAGGTTTAGCATTAGACTTCTTCAACAAGTACCTCAAAGCTGCATGGTCAGTAAAGACAATGATATTGGAGCAAAGCAAATAATATTTAAATTTATCTAAAGCAAAAATAATAGCTAAAAGCTCCTTCTCAATGGTGATGTAGTTAACTTGGGCTGCATCTAAAGTGCATGAAGCATAAGCAATGACATGGGATAGTATATCAACTATCTGTAACAAAACAGTCCCAAAGTCTACGTCCATTTGAAGAATCTTAGACAATGGTAGTGTAATCTTGCTGAAATCAAGGGTGAATTTCCTATAGAAACTTACATGTCCAAGAAAAATATGCACTTCCCGCACAAAAGTGGGTAAGGTAGAGAAGTAATAACATCAATCTTGGCCTTATCAACCTCAATACCTCTACTAGAGACCAAATGCTCCAAGCCTATAGCCTCATGTACCATAAAATGACATTTCTCAAAGTTAAGAATGAGGTTAGTCTCAATGCATGTCAAGAACTCCAGAGAGGCTATCCAAAACATGCATCAAAAGAGGAACCATAAAAAGTGAAATCATGCAACTCTCTAATAAAAAAAAATGCTCACCATGCACCTTTGTAGGTGCCAGGAGCGTTGCATATGCCAAGGGCATCCTGGTGTGGGAAAATATGCCAAATGGATAGGTGAATGTGGTCTTGTGCTTGTCCTCCGGTGCAATGTGAATTTGAATGTAACCTGAAAAACCATCAAGAAAACAATAATGTGATTTACCTGTCAACCTTTCCAGAACTTGGTCAATGAATGAGAGAGGGAAGTGGTTCTTGTGAGTTGCCTGGTTAAGTTTCCTATAGTCAATGCAAACTCGCCAACTGTTACCCATTCTAGTCAGAATTAACTCATTTTCCTTGTTCCTCATAACTATGATGCCTGACTTCTAAGGGAACACTTGGATAGGTGAAACCCAAGTGTTACCTGAAATGGGATAAATGATCCCTGCAGCTAGTAGCTTCATCACCTCAATCTTCACCACATCAAGAATGATGGGATTCAACCTCCTTTGTGATTGCCTTACAGGCCTAAAATCATACTCCAAGTGTATCCGATGCATGCATAAGAATGATTCATTCCAGTAAGGTTAGCAAGTGTTCACCCAATTGCCTTTTGTGTCCACCCAATTTCCTTTTTGTGGCCTCTCAAAACGTGCAACAACTTCTCATGCTCAAGTGAAAGGCTATTGGATATGATGACTGGGAGCTTCTGAGCATCATCTAAATAGGCATGTTTAAGGTGCTTAAGTAGTGGTTTTAGCTCTAAGGAGGGTGGCTAAATGATGGAAGGCAAGGGAAGGTTGATAGCTAGTGGAAGAGAAATAAGAGAATCAGGATCTACACCTGCAACACAATTAGAGTGAATTACAGAGGAAATCTCTACACAAATACTACATACAATAGTATAATCATCAGAATTATCACATACACAGTTCAAAGAACCAAGATCAAAATCAGAAAAGTCAGAAAATGAGAAAGTAAATTTGTACAAATACTATTTATTGCAACATCAATGATATCTTCAAGGAAAATAGAATGCTCCTCTACAGGATGTCTCAGGGCCTCAAAGATATTGAAATGCACAACAT
Organism: Glycine tomentella; assembly: GCA_007407185.1. Classification (NCBI taxonomy): domain Eukaryota; kingdom Viridiplantae; phylum Streptophyta; class Magnoliopsida; order Fabales; family Fabaceae; genus Glycine; species Glycine tomentella. Next base: position 279,180 of record PYAF01003414.1, on the reverse strand, counting down.
CATCACCAAAATTCATGGAAAGATTTCCTTCATGCAATTCAATTTTGGTCCTGGTTGTGATCAAGAATGGTCTCCCTAGGATCAATGTGGACCCATGGCTGGAAGACTCATTCTCCATATCCAAAATGTAAAAATCTGCTGGAAAAATTAGATTATTAACTCATACTAGCACATCTTCAATAACTCCAAGTGGAAGTGGAATACTCTTGTTGGTTAGATGTAGTGATCTGTAAACTAATGTGGGCATGACATTAATTGAGGCTCCAAGGTCAAACATAGAATCTGTAAAAATGCAATCTCCAATGGTGCAAGGGAAAGTGAAAATGTCAGGATCTTTGCAATTCTGTTGCAAGGTGGACAGTGGAATGACAACAACAGTATTTCTCTGTGTAAGTGCAATTTTTTTTGTCCATGTTCACTTGCTCATTTCCCTTTAGCTTCCTCTTATGGGTTCACAAATCCTTCAAGAACTTTGCATATTTTAGAATCTGTTTGATGGCATCCAAGAGGGGAATGTTGACTTCAACCCTCCTGAAAGTCTCAAGAAGATCAGCATCAAGCGCCACATTCTTTATAGGAATGAATCTAGAAGGAAAAGGTAATGGAATCTATTTTGGTGCAGAATATGTTTTGGCACTATCATCAATTTTGGCACCAGCATTTGTTGAATTTGGAAGCTCTTTGTCACTCCTCAAGGTAATAGCACTCACATTCTATTGAAATTGGTTGTGCGGAAATATTTTCAGAACCTTGTTGCTGCAACTGGTTGACAATTGTATCTAACTGTCCAATATGAGTCTACAAGTCTTAGATGGTGGCACTCACCCTATTGAAACTGAATGTTGCTGGTTGTTATTTACTTCATCAGACCCTCCAAGGAAGGTCCAGAACTGTTGTTCTACATGGGTTGTGCAGGTGTAGGTGCAGACGGTTGGAATTGTTGTTATTGTCTGAATGGGGAAGCTTGGTATTTGCTGGTGGAGGGTTGATATTGTTGTTGTCTGAATGATTGTTGTTGTGTCTGCTGCCACTATTGTAGACCAGGACCATACCGCAGGTTCAGATGATCTCTCCAACTAAGATTATAAGTGTTGGAGTAAGGATTGTATTATTGTTGAGGTTTGAATGGCTGTCCAGGTTGCATGGTAGAAACATTAGCAGCCTATTCTGTTTCTTGGAGTATGGAACATGCATTTGTTGGATGATCAGGTGCACAATAAATACCACACAACCTTGGTTGATTTGCTACTATCACATTCTGTTGTTGACCAATGGCTAGTTGTCTCACAAGGGATGTTAATTTTGTAAGTTTATTCTCCAACCTCTGGTTATCAGCAACCATAGAAACATAAACTTCATTTGCAACAACCTTGGATGTTACAACCACTCTAGTACCAAATTGCGGGTAATTTGCTGTCATGTTGAAAATCAATTGCCTTACAACAACATGAGTTTTGTTTATTAAAGCGTCTCCACTGGCTGCATCAATCATACTCCTGCCCATTAACATGAACCCTTCATAAAAATACTACATCAATAATTGCTCATTAATTTGATGATGACGACAGATAGCACACAACTTGTTGAATCTCTCCCAATAATCATATAATGTCTCTCCAGGTTGCTGCCTTATACCACAAACTTTCTAGGTGGATGTTGTTCTGGATACAAGGAAGAATTTCTTTAAAAGTCTTCTCTTCATATTTGTCCAAGTGTTGATAGGATCTGGTTGAAGGTACAATCAGTCCTTAGCTACACCATTTAGATAGAGAGAATGAAAATACTTTCATCTTCACATAATCCTCATGGATGTCATGTGGTCACATGGTGGGAGATGCATGTGTGGATCTTCACATCCAAGACCATGAAACTTTGGCAGCAAATGGATTAGTCCAGACTTAAGCTTATAACTAACCCTTGTCTCAGGATATTGAATACACCAAGGTTGATGCATAACATCAGGTGTAGCCAATTCCTTGAGAGTTTGATTGTTATTAGCCATTGTATCAACACTAATTTCAGACTCAGAAGCACTAAAACCAGGCTGAGAAATAGAATTAGTAATGAATTCAGTACTATACTACTATCCAGAACTACACTATCATGCAAAACTACACTCCTAGTATTTCTGCTTAACTTATGAAATGTCCTATCTACCTCAGGATCATATGGATTCAAGTCACCTAGTTTGGACCTAGTCATACACAACTCATCTCTTTAGTGAAAGGAATGACATAAATAATAAACAACTATTCTATCAAGACATTATTCATAATATTTGCTGAAATGATATAGAAAAGGAAAAAATGCCCAAAACGATTATTAAAAAATTCAAATACTCCATAGTAAATGTCTAAAAATCATTTTTGATTTTTGATAATTTTTTGGTAATTTGGTTCCGACTTCAATCCACTCACAAACAACAGGGAGAATTTCAACAAACATTGTGTAGACAATAAATGAAAATTTTAGAAACACAAACAGAAATGAAGAAAATGCAGAAACTAACAGAGTTTATGAAATAGGTTGTGAAAAAGATTCAAGAGCATCAATCAAATTCCCCAAACTAAGAAATTCGAATTGTCACAGTTCTACAAATAATGATCATATTGTGAAAGTTCAGTCAATGTTATTAGAGGTAGCTCAACGGAATTAATCCCTAAATTCATTGAAATATCATCCAAACAATCTATTATTAAATTCAAAATTAGGAAATTAATCCATAACCTAATTAGTTTTCAATCCTAAGCACATTCATAATCACAAAAATAAAAATTAGGATTGAAGAAGAAGATGAACATTTACACAAAATTTGAAATACCAAACCATAACTCAAATTCCTCCTTGCTTGGACTGGATTCTGGATTGATTGATTATTTATCCTTCCATGATCATCATCAGTGGAAGAGTAACAAAATTTGTGCAAGAAAGGAGAATAACAATGTTGAAAGAAGGAAGAAAAATGAAGAAGAATTGAGAGAAAAAGAGAGAGAAGAATTTGATCCTAAAACTTGCACAAGAAGCTTCTCAAATCTGTTTTGTACAAAATGAGAGTAACTAACTAACTAAATAACTACACTAATATATATTGTGATTGAACAGAAGGAAAGGATGGGCCTTGATTAGGTCCATCTAATCTATCTAATTTTTGCAGCCCAAAGTTCAAGCACAAAAATTCTGACTTCCAATACTAAAATGACCTTCAAAACGGAAGAATTGACCCAAGCTTATTTCTAAGAAAATTGTAGCTATTTTCCTTAGCTTTCAAGGGACTACTCATATTCTTAATTTGGTGATCTGTAGTGTCCTATAGGTCTTGCACAAAGAAGATAAGTTAAGTAACACAAAATCCGAAAATAAGCAACAATTATCAATTAAATCCAATTATTTGCCTAGGACCAAAACTGAGTTAATGTGAGAAAATAAGATTCCAAGAGAGGTCAAATAAGCTAAGAATAATAAAAAAAAAATATTAAACTAAAAATGCTCAAACAGACCTGTAAAACAAAGAACTCTGACATTCAAGTAAGTGTGTGAGTGAGTTGAGAATGAATTAAAAGAGTGACATAGAACCTGGTATTTATAGCGTGAGATAGGAGCTTTGAGTCCTTGATTGTAGGAGCTATTACAGTGGTGTAACAACTTTTGTAGATAATTTCTAGCTTGTAGATAATAGCTAGTAGATAAATCGTAAGTTATAAATAATTTATCTCTTATAGATAATTAAGTACATGCAACTTGATAAGGGGTTGTAAAATTATCATTAACATTCAAATATTGAAATATTTAGTGATAATCTATCGGCCCAGGAGCCCGTTTGGTGTCCATGCTTCTATGCAGGGTTAACATGAAGGGCTGACTATGTATTGGAGTGTCACATTACTTGCCACGTCCATTTTGTGAACCCTGGACAATATAGATTTTTTATAGGTTACAAAATGCAAAGATAGTTTCACAACGCACTTCCTGATCGGAATCACCTATATATAGGTTTTTCTAGCTAGAATCTAACACAAATATTGCTTTCTTTAGTGAATAAAATTTGACAAGATTTGTAATGTGTTTGAGGATTGACCGAGGCCAATTTCTCTTGGGAAGAACTAAATTGTATGTTCCTCAACTAATAAATCACGAAGGGGCAGATATGTCTTAGTTGAGAGCAATCTTAAGGACATTAATGTTGAGATTGGACCATCTGATTCTTGAACTGGACTACAAATTAGTGTGGTCGACAACATCCCTTACCCAAGAAGGATGATATTAAATTTGGTGTGCCATCATTGCTTATTGTAGAGGTCTCGGAGACTCTAAACCAAACTTCAAAGTTTAATTATAAAGAGACAAAGAAATGTAGTTGCTACTTTGCTAATCCGAGTAGCTATATTATTCTACTTTAATTTCCTGATATAATTTTCCATTATTCCAACTTTCAACTTGTATTGCTCTATCTTTTTCTATTAAAATGAAATGTTTTTTTTTTTCTTAGAAAAAAAAGAGGCTAAAAGTGATCAAAGCACTATGGCCTTATTTCCTACTTAAGAAAAGCATTTTTCATGTTATATGAAACCAAATTACTAAAGAGTTTTAAGATTGTCTGACCATTGATATATCCACGATTGAGCTACCTGAAATTGTTTCTTTATCGACTAAAGGGGCAGAAACTTTAAGTAACTTTAAGTAAATAATGGAGTGTAAAAAAACAATGAGTTGGATAAAGAATCTAGGGGAAAAAAAGTAAAAGATCATTCAAAACTTACAATAAAGTAAGGAGACAAAAGTACATTTTTTTCCTTCCGAATTTCACTGTCTTTCACTTTAATTATTCTATTATATCTTGGACAACACGCACTCAAACACAAAGAGCAAGAGAAGCTTGCTTAACAAAGATACAAGAATTTCTCCTTATTCTATAGCACTCCCCTCATAAAAGAAGATTAAGTGCACAACACTTCACCAACACAACTCCCCAACATTACATCTATAGAGCTCTCCAATTTACGGTCTTACCCTCTTCTGATGGAGCTATTCTTCCTTGTTACAGTCCTTAATTTCTTCCTAGCATTCTGAATAAAATCTGAAAAATGGTCTTTTTCATTTTCCTTCTTGTTGTTGGTTTCATTAGCCATAACCACAGGTATAGTGTTGCTCTGATCCTCATGGTGGACACCAATGTTTGACTTGCTCTTCATTTTAACCCTAGCATCATTAATGTAAGTGGTGAAAGCTTCATCATTACCTAGTGGTTTCTTACCATGCTGTTGTGTTTGACTCATCCCCTTTGGATTATTTGTGGAGATTTTCCTCGGGTTTGGAGCAGCAACATGGTGTGGTTGTGTTGAAGCAACCTTTGCTCCCTGGCTATTACTACCATATTGTGCTTTTGAAGTTGATGAGCTTTTGTTTCCCATTTATGTAAAGGTTTTGATAACAAACTTTATGGGGGTGTGGTTTGGAAATAGGTAATTGGGCGTTTTGTTTTTCTTATAAGGTGGAGGATTTGAGTTAATGTTTGATTGTGAGAGGGGTTTGTGGTCAGAAGATTATGGGTTAAGTGCTTGGTAGAAGTGAAGAGCAAAATTGGTTTTATAGTGTTTTTATGCCTTGGTGTGAAAAGGATATATTGATGGACAGAGACAAAAAAAAAAGTGAAGTGTTTTGAATTGCGCGGAGACTAAACACAAATAGTATCTGCAGAATCATTTTGTGACACAGGAGAAGTTATTGTATAGCTTTAGATCATTTATTTTAAGAAAATTATTGTTTTAGACATCATTTACGTGCTTATGTACCTTGAGAGAAATAACAAGAGAGAAAAGATAAGTGATTGATTTGATTAGTAATATAACGTGATAAGAGAAGAAAAAAATTAGAAAGGATAATTGATGGGATACTTATAATTTGTGAGTGTCCAAATATTATAAGCATTTCCTTTAATAATGTCAGTCAATTTTCATATACATACTGAATTTTTAATTTATTAAAAAAATTGATAAAAAAAACTCATACAGATATATATGTCACATTGAAATTTATTCAAGACTATAAATACACAATGATTATGCATCATACAACAATTTCTTCTAATTAAAGTTCTTAAGTCAGACAAATATGTAAGAGCTTATTTGTTAATGAGAGTTCTTTTTATAAGAAATTTGTATTTTTTTTTCTTACGATCACCACCAAAAGAAAAAGGAAAAAAAAATGGAGATCAAGTAAATAATATATTTAGAAAAGATAAAAATGTAACTTTTTATATATAAAAATGTATTGTAATAAATTATTTACATTAATTAACATATAACTCCTTTTTAATTGGAAAAAGTTTTATAATCACAAAACTCTATTTAATATCTAGAGAGAGAAAAAAGTAAATATATATGAGACAAGTAATATAATATGATATAATAAAAAAAATAGATGTTAATAAAATATTTGGTATATTGTCATATTGAGATATCTATGTGATAATATAAAGACTCTTCTTATCTCTTTCCCATTGAACCTGATCGCTGGCAACATAAAGACTATTCTCCACGTTTTTGTTTCTCAATCGCTATTGACAAATTAGGCTTGGCAATTGGCATCCTTCATAGAAAAACATTAATAGAAACGGGTTTCCAGAATGGCATTGGATTCTGAAATGAACGGTACAATTTGATAATTAATTAAACAAAGCTCTATTGATTAAAATGAAAAAAGAGCACAAAATGGGGGAACTAGGCTAAGACCCATTAGCAAACAAAAAGTTAGGAAAATCTAGAGTTATAAGGGAGAGATTGTTTGTTCCTAACGAACTCACTCCTAACAAAAGACGGTGTAAATCCCACCAACAGAAAGGAACCTGAGAGATAACCCCAAGTTGGCTAACAGATCAGCACAAGAGTTACCCTACCTATATATGTGCGAATAAAAGAAAGTCAAATTAGTACACCAAAAGAGAATTTTCCAATATTCTGTGAAGCCTGCAAGGCAATATGTTCGAGTCTTTAAAAGCCGCAATAACCAATTGTGAATCACATTCTAACCAACACTACTACATTAAGGATCTTTTACGAAGGTTATTCGAGCCCAACAACGATGGTTATATAACCGTCTTCGTTGTAGACGTCGTAGAAAGTCATGCTTTTCAATGATGGTTATAAAATCGTCGTCATTTTTATCCTTCTAAGACGGTTTTTGAGACAGAACCGTCGTAGTTACTATTTTTTTTAAAAAAAACAAAAATTAGACTTTCAAAGACGGTTCTGTCAGACAACCGTCTTAGAAAGTCGCCTTTCAAAGACAGTTTTTGCTTTTCGAAGATGGTTTTCCTAGGGAACCGTCTTAGAAAGTTACCTTTCAAAGACGATCTCTTCCAATGAACCGTCTTAGAAAGTTTAATTTATTTTTTTTTCTGATGTTTTCAGCATATAAGGTTGATTTCACTATTATGAACGCTAAGAAGCAGCCCATCGTAGCACCAATGGAATATCTTAAGATGCCCCCACTGCCTGCAATGCCTGGAGCTTTTCTTTCGAAACCATCTATGTTATACTTAAGGAAGCTGGGAGGAGGAGGCAACCAATCTACTCTCTTGATGGAGACCAACTTGGAAGGGTGAATGGGGATGGAGAACATCTTTAGGAGAGAGAATTCATGCATATGTAATTATTAAGAGTACCCTTTGTGCATGAGCCCACCAATGAAGTGTTCACCAACACCATCAAAGTTGCAGCTCCAAAAAAGTTTCTATTATTGTAGAACCACAATTGATTTTCGCAATGCCATAAGGCTTAGAAAGAATGATGTTGATACGCATAATGGATTGAAGCTAACTCCACATCCTGCGAGCAAAATCACAATTAAAAAAATGCGAGGTGTAGTTTCCCCATGTGATCCACAAAGAGAACAAACAAAAGTGATCATGCAACCCCTCTTTTTCAGATTATCATCTGAGGCTATTCTGTTAAGAAGAGTTCTCCCCACAAGGAAGGATCTTGCTGGGGTTATCACTTTAGACCAGATCAGCTTGCACCAAAGACACATTGGACTAAAGCACTGAATGAAGTTGACAACATCTTTAAAAGCAAGGATGTCATTTGCAGTAGGGAGACAAACAACTTTATCATTCACATAGGACTTGGCAACATTTGTGTTATAATAGCTTCCATCAAAGAGGGAATTTTAGTGAGAAGGATGTTTGGAATTCGCAAAGAGCTTGAGAGTCTAAAGGCTTTAACTGATGCACTCAAACACTAAGTAGTTGACAGAGGAAGGCCTAAAATCTCAGCTATAGGCTTGTCATATCACCATGAATGGTTCCAAAAATTTATTGTTGATCCAGACCCAATTATCCAACTAGTGTTATGGGTGATAGAGCTCAGCTTGTCTTTGATAACAGGCCAGATAGAGGACTTACGATAGAAAGAGATGAGATTATTGTTCTTTAGAAACCTTGTGTTAGAGATTATCAAAACTCTTGTTTATTGAACCTATAGTACAAGGTTACATCTAGGGATTAGAGCCTAGTCTCCCTAACCAACCACCAATAATACCAAACTATACTAATTCCAGGAGCTTAGTTGCTATTTAAAGCTAACTACTAACTAACTAAACTATAACTGACATCAGTCAATTACAGTTAACAGCTCTGGCTGCCTCTTAAACCTGCAATGAGTCCTTGCTTCATATACCTGCTTTTCCGGTAGCCTAACAATACTCCCCCCAAAAAGATCCACCTTGTCCTCAAGGTGAAATGTAGGAAATTGTTGTTGCATAACCGACACCACTTCGCATGTGGCTTCAAAGTCAGGTAAATTTTTCCATTGGATAAGCACTTCAGCTATACCTGCTGGAGAATTTTTGGCAGCCTTCACATCAATAGGCTCTACCTTTAGTTCTAACTCATCAGTCAGCATTGGAGGCAAGGGTTGAGGTGTCATCGCAGGAGCAATGGCTTTTTTTAATAGAGACACATGAAACACCAAATGGACTTTACTCTCGGGTGGTAGGTTGAGCTGGTAAGCCACCTTACCAATGACCTTAGAAATCTGATATGGTCCATAAAATCTAGGGTTTAATTTCTCATTCAACTTCTTAGCCAAAGATTTCAACCTATATGGTTGAAATTTTAGGTAAACCCAATCATCCACCTCCAAGTTAACATCCCTACGATGCTTATTGGCATAGGCTCTCATCTAGTCTTGAGCCTTATGCAAATTGGTTCGGAGTTGGTCCAACAAGGAGTCCCTATCTTGGGTCAATCTGTTGACCTCCTCAATTGTTGATGGAACAATGGTGCCTTTAAGTAATTGGGGTGGGTCTCTTCCATATAAAGCCCTGAATGGAGTGAGCTTAGTTGAACTATTATAGTTAGAGTTAAAACAAAACTCTATCCAACTCAAACATGACGACCATTGCTTCGATTTTTCTCATGTGGCACACCTTAAGTATGTTTCCACTCCTTTGTTGACCACCTCAGTCTGGCCATCCATCTGAGGGTGATGTGTTGAACTAAATTTCAATTTAGTCCCTACACATTTTTCCATTGGAAACCCATGCAATTTCACTCTCGCACAAACAACTCAGCTATATCCTTTGCAGTGAAGGGGTGACTAAGGGGAATAAAATGAGCATACTTAGTCAATCTGTCTACCACCACCAGAATTGCATTTTTTCCTTGTGCTCTTGGTAAACCTTCTATGAAATCCATAGATATATCAGCCCAAACCTGTGTAGGAATGGGGAGAGGTTACAATAGACCAGTCAAGGATAGTGTCTGGTATTTATTATGTTGACAAGTTTCACATACAACCACAAACTGCAAGATATCATGTATCATACCCTCCCAATAAACCAAAGCTATTATCCTCTTAAAGGTCCTAAAAAACCCTGAATGATCCCCTACAATAGAGTTGTGATACTCCTTCATAAGTGTTTGCACCTTGGGAGACATTTTAGAAATTACTAACTTGCCTTTATACCATAATTTTCTATTCTGCAAGGAATACCCTGGATGTGCAGAGCCAATAGTTCTTGCATAATTTCTTTCAGTTTCGGATCAACCAAAATTTCAGATTCCACTCTTCTTCATCAGAAAATCTGATCATAGAAATTGTTGCATATGTCATTCTTCTAGATAAGGCATCAGCTGCTTTATTCTCAAACCTCGACTTATGAACTATATCAAAATCAAACCCCATCAGCTTTGAGGTTCATTTAAACTTATCCTCTCCCATCAATCTTTGATTAGTTAAAAACTTTAGACTTTTCTGGTCTGTCAATATAGTGAATTTGTAGCCTATTAAGTAATGTCTACATTTCTGCATTGCTAACACAATAGCCATGAGCTCTCTCTCATAAACTGAATTTTTTTGAGCCCTATCTGAGAGAGTTTGGCTTAAAAAAGCTAATGGTCTCCCCTGTTGCATAAGCACTACTCCTAAACCTTTATTAGACGTGTCAGTCTCCACAAAAAAAGGTTGATTAAAATCAGGTACAATAAGAATAGGAATTTCTACCATTGCAAACTTCAATCTTCTGATAGCTTCCTCATTCCATTTGAAACTATCTTTCTTAAACATATTATACAAAGGTCTGACGATTCTACCATAGTCATGAATAAATCTTCTGTAATATCCCGTGAGGCTAAGAAATCCCCTTAAGGATTCCACATCTTTAGGAGTAGGCCAGCTTCTCATGACCTCTAATTTTTTGGGATCTGCAACTACACCTTCCCCATAAATTATGTGCCCCAAATACTTTAACCTATCTTGCCCAAAACTGCATTCCTTGCTATTGACCAATAACTTATTCTCAGCCAAAAGAGATAAAACAACTCTCACATGGATCACATGATCCTCTTTACTTCTGCTATAGATGAGGATATCATCAAAGAATACCAAGGCAAACTTCCTTAGGTATGTCTTCAATACCTCATTCATTAAAGTTTGAAATGTGGAAGGGGAATTTGTAAGACCAAAAGGCATTACCACAAACTCATAGTGGTCCTCATGAGTTCTAAATGCAGTTTTTGGAATATCTTCATCCCTCATCCTTATTTGATGATAACTTGATTTGAGATCCAACTTAGTAAAGACTATTGCTTCTCCTAATTCATCCAGTAATTCATCAATAATAGGTATAGGGAATTTATTGGGGATAGTTATTTTATCGAGAGCCCTATAATCCACACAAAACCTCCACCCTCCATCCTTGTTTTTTCACTAATATAATAGGGCTTGCATAAGGGATGATGTTAGGCCTAATAATCTTTGAACTAAGCATGTCATTAACTAGCTTTTCAATTTCATTTTTCTGGTAATAAGGGTACATATAAGGCCTCATATTGGGAATTTCAGCCCTAGGTTTTATTTCAGTGCTATTATGATCATGTCTCCTTGAAGGAGGAAGATCACTAAGATCATGAAATACCTCCTTATATTCTTGCAGAATACTCTCCATCCAAGTAGGCATTAGGTTTGCATCTTGAATAGATTGCAAGTCCTTAAAGCACAACAAAAATCATTCTCCTTCACTTCTCAGAGCAAAAACAATGGATCTCAATGAGGCAGTAGATCTAGCCATTGCAGGTTCTCCCTTTAAGATAACAGACCCTTCAACTATAGGATTCTTCATTGTTAACTCCCTAAAATTTTCCCTTATCTCACCCAAGGATGCCAACCATTCCATCCCTAATACTACATCTACACCCCTAATTTCAAATACAAATAAGTCTTGCTGGATTCTCAGTCCTTGTATATGCAATTTGACATCCTTAAAAACTCCCTCACACCTGATTTTCCTTCCATCTCCTACTTCCACCGTGTATGGTTTAGTAGTTGTAACTGGTATTTGCAATGTTTTCACTACTACAGCTGAAATGAAGTTATGAGAGGCACCACAATCCACTAATGTCATGACTTTGTTGTCATCAATAATTCCCCAAAGCTTGATGGATTTTTTTGAAGTTAAATCTGACATGTTGTATAAGGACAGCTGGATGCTCTGTAGTTGTTTCTCCTGCTATTCCTCTTCTTCATTTTCCTCTTCTTCATCTTTTTCTTCTCCAATATAAGAACTTGGAATTGTTTATTGGGACATACATGACCTGGGCCAAATTTCCCATGACAACGGTAGCAAAGTCTTTTTTCTACCTTCTCCTGGAACTCAGCATCTGAAAGCCTCCTAAAAAGCCTATCTATGTATGTTCCAGCGGACTTTACAGTGTTTGAGTTTGAGTTCGAACCTAATTCTCTTGATTTTTCCGGAAGTCCTTTATTTCTTGGATCACATGTTACAGTTCTTGATGAACTGTAATTTCTTAATAAGCCCCCTATACTTCCTCCATAATTTCTCTTCTCTATTAAAGCATTCTTCTCATCTATTCGTTGAGCATAATCCACCAATTCATGGAGAGAATTTACTGAATGCAGCTTCAGCTCTTCCCTCACCACATCTTTCAACCCATTCAAGAATATCCCCTTCAAATATTCATGTTATGTTTCCCTCAAAGGACCTGCATATAATTCAAATTTTTCCCGATATTCTTCTACCTTTTTTTCGTGTTTCAGACTGAGTAGTAACTCGTAAGGGCTTTGATTCATCGAAGGTTGAAATTGCTAAACCACCGCTTGTTTGAAATTAGTCTAATTAGGGTTTTTCGCGCAAAATTCCCACCACTGGTACCAATTTAACGTCTTCCCTTCCATTGCGACCATAGCTACATGGATTCTGTCTTCTTCCTCCACTCCTTTAACCTCGAAATAACGCTTCACCTTATTCGTCCAACCGAACGCGTCCTCGCTGTAAAAAATCGGAATCTCAAGTTTCTGCCACTTCTCCTCTCGATCGCGATTTTGGTGTTATCCGCGATTGCGGTTGCCGCTTCCTTGATTGGTGCGCGGTAGGTTCTGCATTATTGCAAGTGACTCCGCTAATTGCTCCTTCAATTCTGCTCGCTCGATGTGTTCATCTTAATATAATCTTTTCAAATTCGCAACACCCTCATGCGTGTTGATCATACCTTCATAGCCTCGTTCCAGAAATTCTACACGTGAATCCATGCCTCCTCGTGTTGAAACCATGAACAAATTCACATCTTAGGATCAAATATTTGCTCTGACAGCAGTGATAAACATTATCAGAACTCTCATTTACTGAACTTGTAGTACAAGGCTACATCTAGGGATTAGAGCCTAGTCTCCCTAACCAACCACCAATAATATCGAAAGATACTAGTTCCAGGAGCTTAGTTGCTATTTAAAGCTAACTACTAACTAACTAAACTGAACCTACCATGAGTCCTTGCCTTATATACCTGTTTTGTCGGTAGCCTAACACCTTGCTTTGAGGAAATTAGCCCATTGATGATTAGAGTAAGTGAATTCACGATTGAGCTTAAAGGTCGCAGCTACATTGATGACCGCCAGAAATCTAATCCCAAGCCCTTATTCCCCCTCATGGATTGGAGAGCAAACATTTTTCCAACTAATAGTGCAGATTTTCCTTTGATCGAGGTCCCCTACCCAAATAAAGTTACAAATGAAACGCTCTAGCTCTTTGATCAATTTGCAAGGCCATTGATTAATATGGAAAAATATATCAATATCTCATTGATGAGTTGGACTCTACCCATTAAAGAGAGTAATGATCCTTTCCAAGAGAGAATTTTCGACTTGACTTTGTCAAAAATAGGCATAAGGTGAATAATCTTGGGCTTGCCCAAGAAAATTGGAATGCCAAGGTAAATAAATGGGAGACAAACAACTTTCAAACCCAATTGATCCTTGATTTCTACCACTTTGCGAGGAGGGACAGAGCCTGGGAAGAAAAGACACTTCTTCGGGTTGATGAATTGCCTAGAAGCCAAACTATAGGAGTGAGAAAAGGACATCGATCATATTTTCCAAATTTCTTTTAGTAGCTCTGCAAAACACTAAATGCCATTAGCATATAAACCTTGAGATGGAGTTTTAAACTTTCCTTGGGCTAGATATAGGGATGAGATTGTTGGATTGGACCAGATTAAAGGTAGCACGACTGAGCACCTCTTCAGCCAAACAAAACAACAAGAGAGAGAGCGGGTCACCTTGGAAAATCCCTTTCTTGCAGTAAAGATAGCCATGAAGCCGACCATTAATGGAAAAGGAATGTTTTGTCACAATAGTCTTTATCCAACCACAAAATAATGGGATAAACTACATTGGAGTTGAGGCCTAACAGAATCCAATCCTAGTCAAAGAATTTTGACACCAAGTTAAAGACACCAATCGTTGTGATCTCCAAATATTTGTGGTAGAAATGACCACCAAAGCCAGTGTTCTTGTGCTACTCATAGAGAAAAATATCACCTTGTACCTCATCAAGAAAAGGTGGTGAGGTGAGGGAAACATTTTTCCTCATAGCTAACAAGTTGTGGGATGATTCTAATGATTAGATCACTTGAGGGATAATTGTTGTCCAAGGCAAAGATTTGAGTAAAAGTCCATTACAGGTCCTAGATTTGCTGCTGGGAGTGAAGCATAAAATCACCATGATTAAGAAACTTAATATGGTTTATAGCATGATGTTGTTTCGTCGCTTTATGGAAGATAGTTGTGTTTCTATTCCCTTGGGTGAGCCATTTTACACGCAACTTCTCTCTAATAAGATTCCTCAAATGCAAGAGCTTCATGCCATTCAACACGAGCTTCTGACTTTAACTTGCCAAGATCAGTAGAAAAGCCTTGTTGCTGGATACGATTTTGGATTTCTTTGACATTTTGAAGTGCCGAGGAGGAGTGAAGATTGACTTTCCCAAAGGAAATGTCATTCCAACTGTTAAGGGCTAACTTGACATTCTTCAGCTTTTTCTTAAGGATTTGCATGGGGAAACCTTTGATTGTTAGACGTAAAGGGAACAATTTCCTTGTTGAGGATTAGGAGCAGCGGGTAATGATCAAACCTTAATTTGGCAAGCATAGAGCAGGATATCATGTCCCAAGTGTCAAAGCAAGCCTGATTGCAAGTTGCTTTGTCTATGTGCATGATAATTCTTCTAGATCCCATCCTACCATTTCACCAAGTGAGACCAAATCCCCTTGAAAGGAGTTGCGAGAGATCATTTTGGGCAAACCAGTTGGAAAAATCATCATAAAATAGTTTGAGGGGAAGGCAACCACCAACTTTTTCGTGCACCCCTAAAACCACATTGAAATCACCAATGTAAACCCAAGGTCCAAGGAAGTTGATCTACATAGAAGAAAGCTCATTCCATAAATATGTTCTTTTAATGTAGGAGGTGGAACCATAAATAGTAGCTACATAACATGAAATGTTGTTAATAGAAACTGCAAAAGAAATGCTTTGATCAGAGATAGCTAACATAGAGAAGGAAGAAAAAAGCGAAGGTGTGCAAAAATACCAAAGATTTAGAATATCATATGCCTATTGTTGAGCTCCATGTTGATTAGCCCAAGTTGCTAGTATCCAATAGGGATTTTGTCCAAAGTGGTCCATGGCTCTGTCAAGCAGAGCAAATCAGGCTTGTTAGAGAGACAAGGATGTTTAAGGACTAGCCTAGCCTTCGAGTTGGCTAATCCCCTCACATTCCAGAAACGGATTTTCATGATGCTTTGGACCCATTGGAGCCCCTAGCATGGGTGTTATGGATCCTGGAGGCTTCTAAAAGTATTTTTAGTGGTATATATCAAATTGGGATCTTAGATCACTTTTTGGTAGACTCCACAGTGCCATGTAGGATTCAAAATCTCTCAAGATCTCTTACAATTTTTTTAATGGTAGATCTTATTTTAAGATCTTAAATAACTTTTAATGGGTTCCACATGGACTCCACTTTTAAATATTTAAACATTTATTAAATTAAATATAATTAATTAAGTAATTAAATTTAATTAATAAAACATGGAAGGAAAAAATACATGAATATTAAAAAATGGGAAAATTTAAATAATTTTTATTTATGACTAAATGTTAAAAAATGAAAAATACATAAATTTGATAATATAAAAAAGTATAAGACATTAATTCCAAAGAAAAATCAAATTTCATTATTTTTGTACCAGTTCTTTCTCTTTTCTGTTTTGTTCTTCTTTTTTATTTTTTCTTTAAATACTATGTAAATCTTCAGAGTTCTTATACAAGAACTCATTCTCCATGCTGGAGATCTGCTCAGTTCCTTTATTGGGAGATCTAGTGAAGACTAGATCTTTGCTCAAGATTTGACACTAAAGATGCTCTAATGAATTGTCTTTGCTTAAGTTTTTTCCTTTAAGATTTGGATAACAACCTCAAAGTCGGGGTTGCTAGGAGATACACCCTCATACTTATTGGGAACCTCTTTATTCGAGCCCTTATCAGCCATATCGGCCAAGAACCTAGAGACAAGTTGGATGTCATTTGCTACCTTGTCAAGGATGAATGGCACCATGGAAGCATTGTTGTTGCCAATTACTGGAGAGCCTAGCAAAGACCTTGAGTTGGTGACATGAGACATTATAGGTTAAGTAGAGGTGGTTGGTCGCTGTGAAGGGGATCCAACGTTTTGGGAAGGTTCCTTAATGGAGTTGGGATTTCACATTAGGGGAAGTTGACACCCAAGTTAACATCAGTGGAGAGTGAAGGGTTTTGAACATCCAGTGTCCTCTTATCCCTTTGCAGGGGAGGATATTCTGGTCTCCAGATTTAGGACCCCATCGAATGTTTTCACTAGTTTGGCTTTGCATTTAGTCAGCAGGTGTCCAATCGTTTTGTAGTCTGTGTAGAAGTTTGGGATTTTTTCGTATGTGATGTCCCCAAAAAAAATGAAACTCACTCTTTCTATAAGGATTTTGTCTCTCAACTCCTACACTAAATCAACATCAACCAACACAGGAACGTAGTGGCCAAAAGTGCGATTAATGATAGTATCATCAAGGAGAATAGGGATCCTGAAACCTCTGGCAATGTAAAAAAAGGATATTTGGTTGGCAATACTCTTGTAGGAGGTCATCATTTCAACTCTAACATTCGATGTTGGAAAGATAGCCTTAGTGTATCTGGAGCAAGACTCCAAGCGCCTACAGAGCGGACTTTTCTCATATCTTCCAAATTAAGAAGAGAAGGAGAACTCATAAAACCCTATTCTAATTAGGGTGAGCTTCCAGTTATTCAGGGTGCCAAAGCTTAGAGAGCTTCATCAACAAATGTGAAGATTTTAGGGGCTTGCACCTTTTGGTTGGAAGATTCTTCCATGAAGATGATATTTGTAACTTTCCAGACCAACTCGATACTCATCATTTTCTGGAATGACAATCGTTAAGGATTGTCTTTCAGGACCGGGACTGGGAGTTGGCTTAATGGAATATCACATGCATGATGGAGGGCTTAGGCAAAGGTTTTCCTTTGATTAAAAGAGGGGGGAGGTGTGGGTTGAGGATTGGGATTGTCAAGGCCAGGGCCAAGGAACCCCTAAGGAACGAAAGGGGGGATGTTGACCATGGGTGAGGTCAGTGGCGGACCCAGGATATTATTTCAAATCTGCAATAAACAACACAAATTGGTAACAAGTAATTACTTACATGGATTTTAATTCATGGAATTACTGGAAATTACTTGAGACCTCTTCTGCTACAAATTTCGTAATGGAGTAATAGTGTTTATGAGAATATTTTACTTTTTTCTCTTCTCCTGTTATAAACCAAACACAGTTTTCTTTCTCTTTCAGGCATATTCACAAACACATGGTGCTCACCCAAAATCCAAGTAACTCAAACTAAATGATTATGGTTTCAGAAACTATAGAAGAGCAGAAAATTTGGTTTCAGAACAGAAATCGAGAGCTGAGAATTGAAAAGGGTAATTAATGGCGAACCTTGATTTAGAGATTGATTGAAAATGTTTATGGAAATAAGTCAAGAGTGACAACCTCTGCTGCTGACAGGTCGCGGTTGCCAATGTGGTGGACGACGAGGCCAAGGGAGCAAATGAAGCCGTTGCCGACGGGGGAGAAAATGAAGCCGTTGACGATGGTGTCGGTGCGGGAACGCGGAGTCGTGGTTCGATGGTGTTGCGCGACAATGGCTGACAGTGTCGGTGAGGAGACTCCGGTGGTCGAGTGGTCGACGGTGACAATCGGCAGAGAAGGTGAGGTCGAACGTGAATGCTTCGCAGAGCCGCATATAGAGGACGTGAGCGCAAAGGTGAGGTGAGGAAGAAAGGTAGGATATTTTTTATCCTTTAACTCAGATATTATTATTAAAAAAATAAGATAAAATGTTTGTAAATACATGTGGTCCACCAGTGGATGAGATGGCGTTGGCACTATGAGGTTACCCTTCAAAAACCCTAGTACATCCATAAACAACAACTTTTTAAAACTATTGTTTATAACACTCAATGACACGATTTTATATTAAAAAGTGTGAAGAACCCACTAGAACTCTACAATATTTTGCTAAGCTGGTGTTTGTTTATGATTTGATTTGTAGATTTTTTTTCTTTCACGGGAATGAGTTAACATGATAATCGTCATGGTCATTTATCCAAATTTCTAATAACTTTCCCTCCTAGCATTCTTTCATGATTTAAAATTAAGGTTGGCATCACCTGCCATTGCAACATTTACATCATTAGGGTTTTATGCCCATGACGTACAAGGCTCTATGTAAAGACTAAAGATATAGGTGTTTAATCAATCCTTCTAAAAAAAAAATGTTAAATCAAATCATTAAAAAAAGTAATTAAGGATTCTCTTCTAGAATATGGCTACGTTGTAGCTCTAATATCTTAGGCGGAAAACTAAATACAAATTAAGGAACTGAGTGCATATTTGAATTAAGGAGTAAATGATAATTTTGGTTTTGAACGTGTAAATCGATAATAATTTATTTTTTTAAAATAACAAATATTCTGATTTAGTATCGAATGGGTAAAAAATATAACAATTTTGTCATGTTGTCAAGTTTGTGAGATCATTTTATCATTAAAAATTATAATATTTAATGATTAATTTAACATTAAATTGTATGATTCGATGATCAATTTAACATTAAGTTATAATGTTTAATAATCAATTTGTTATTAAGTTGTACACATCATGTAATTGTTGCATTATATCACAATTTCTACCTGATACTAAATCAGAATGTTCAATTTTTAGGAACTGTATGTCATATGTTTACATATTTAGAAATCAAAATAGTCATTTATCCTTGAATTAAAGAAAACTTATTATCACAAAATTGATATTGACCCTCAATCTTTCATCTATATTTTTTTGTTTTAGTTTGGTTTTAATAATTTAGTTTTTTTTTTTACTTTGATTGTTTAAAGTATTTTTGTTAGAATGAATTGATCATTTCATAAAGCTTGGCTAACAAGGGATGGAAATAGGCCGTTTGGTTAGGCCTGGCCTTGGTCTGACTTAAAAACGTAAAGTTTGGCCTGACCTATTTACCTATCATAGGTTTTTTTTAGGCTTTGCTTGGTCTATTTAAAAGCCTGGTTAGGCCTACGAGCCTATTAAAAAACCTATTTTCAATTAAAAAAATTTAATTTTACAAAACACTTTAAATCAATTTAGGAAAGTTAAAGAAATAATTTTTAAACAAAAAATGTCTCAACATCTTACTTATATTTCCAAATAAGTAATAATCATTTTATGAGATTTTCAAGATGATTTTTTGAAGTGATTAATCATCCACCTTCATAATAAAGAAAAATATTTTTAGAAAAATAAATATATTATTTTTAAGTTTTAATATATATATATATATATATATATATATTAAATAAATCAGCCTGATAGGTCTAATCTACTTTTTTGAAGCTTGAGCCTGACCTTTTTATTTAAATAGGCTTTTCAAAAAGTTTTAGTTGACCTTTATAATAAATAAGCTAGTTCAGACTAAGCTTTAAATAGATCAAATCAAAAGTCGCTCATAGATGATATGGATATTTCCATCCCTAACTAACAGTTGTGGCAGACATCCATTTGACTTGACATGTCACACAATGTGTCCCATGTCACCAATTTAACCAAGTAAGTGTGATAAACTAACACGAGAGTCAATTTGATCTATCAGAGATCTTTTCAGTAACTAAAGAAAAAAAATTTCAAACTTCAAGAGAAACCAAAAAAATATAGATAAGGAAAAAAATTGAATTTTAACCAAAAAAAATACTATAACATTTTAATATTTGTGGGTATAATATAATGCTTAGAGTTTTATTCTTTTACATTGTCGAAATTTTCTATTGTTAACTGATCAGAAATAATTTTAAATATGACATTAAAGTATTTATTATAAAATTGAGCAAATTTGTACATTATACATGACAAATAATTATTAGATGACAGATAACAGTATAAAAATCATTTATATTTTCAGTTTATATATTATCTACTAATATTTTAATCTAAACGAACTTAATTATTTCATAAAAAAAGAAGGTACCTAGAAAACCATCGTCGGAATAAGTTGAACGCAAAGAAATCATAATTCGTGGTTCTTGGGCAACAGCTTTAGAGCATCTTTAACGGTCGATTCTCATTAAAATTTTGAAATTCTTAAAATAAGAACGATTCTCGTAAGGAGAAACCATTGAACGTACTGGTGAGAAAATACGTTCTGTATGTAAGAACAAGTTCGAATTCTTGACAAAAATAAATTTATAAAAAATAACAAATGCAAGTTCTTAACAAATATTCGATCCACCATAGCTTTCCGTATTCTTTTGTTGTTTGTTTTCATTCACACCATAGCTTCCACGTTTTACCCACCTTTCAGAAAGGTCATATTCCAACCTGTACACTTTTCCGCCACCAGTTTTTGCCTGTCAAGTTTAAGGTAACTACACTATTTTGGAAAACCATTTTATTGGATCACTCACAATATCATTATTACTACTTAAATTTTATTAAAAAATTTAGCATATGAAAGTTTATTTCTCATAAGGTTAAATTAAGCCGGAGGTTCTCTAATCTTTTGGCAATATTTAATTAGGTTTTTAATTTTTTTTAATTGAATTTTTAAACTTGTTTTTATTAGGTACTGATGACTATCAAGACATGAATGCTTGGCTTGGATCATTTCCGGATTGTAATCTTCAAGACTCCATGAATTAGGGTTTGAAATTCAAATAGAAAAATGGAGATGATTAAGGAATGATTTAGAATGACGCCACGATTCCCAATCGGAACGATAAGTCGGAGGAGGATTCGCCACAAAGGAAAGCTCCCTTGATAAGAATCAATTTGGTCT
>PYAF01003414.1:227616-257859 GCA_007407185.1 Glycine tomentella | reverse complement strand
TCGATTACAGACACATTTAATCGATTAAAACAGACAGCAAATGCTTATTACAACAGACAAGACTTTTTTGATGTGTTTTCATTGAATTTGGTGTGCCTCTTCATGCTTGTCCACAAGATATAAGGCATTTTTGATGTGGTCTTGAAGGGCTTGAGTTCTAGCTCTTGTCATGGGTCCTTCAAAGCTCACCAAAGGAAGTACTTCAAGCTCTCCTTCTAGACCTTTGGCTTGTAATGGACCTCCATCATCATGATCCTTAGATAGTCCTCTATCAGGTACTATCATAGTTTTGAAAATTGGACCGATCCGACCCGTTCGACCGGGAACCCGGGGTGGATCGGGTCAGTCATGCTAGCGGATCGGAAATGCTTTTCGCCCGAATCAACCCGTAACAACCCAGCCAGATCTATGGTGGACCGAATCGCTTTTTAAAAAACGCTGAAAGCTGAACACCATCATTTTTTTATTAGGTTTTAAAAACAAAACTACTATGGCTCTCTGTCTCTACGCCTTTGCCCCGCTGTTCCATCGTCTTCATTTGCACTGTCCAGTTTGCGCCGCTTCAAGAGTTCAGCTTTGAGCGCGTCGCTGTCGCAGCGTGGCCATGTCGGTCTCGTCTTCCATTCGTGCCATTTTGCCCCATTCACGCCGCTTCAAGAGCTTAGCTTCGAGGCTCGAGTAGTCGTGTTGCCGTCGCAGCTCGACCGTGTCACCGTGTCGGTCTTGCCTCTCGTGCTAGCACGCTTAGCGTTGTCGGTTCTCGTTTTGTCCGACGGTATCATTTCAAGCTATCCACGAGTTTGTTTATTGTTGCTTTGTGTTTCTTAGAGGAACTTAAAAACATAATATTATCCATGAAAAGATATTTTCTGAATTTATCCATGCCTTGGGTTGGTGAATTGCTGGCAGTAATACTTCAATGCAAAGAATGATTTGAACTATTGTTGAATGCTTGGGTTCTGGGTTCGGTACTGCTAAAAAAGATAAGTGATGAAAGCCTAGTGACAAAACTTTCTATTTTCGAATGTCGTATTTTTAGGCATGATATCCACGAGTTTGACCATTGATTCTCATTTCTGCTTCACTGTGTTTCTTAGCAGCCAATAGTTTGAACTTTGATCTCTGCCTTTGATCTTGCTTTAAGAAATTGGTTTTGTATGTCCTAGATAGGAATGGCTAATGGAAGCCACCTCTTACCATTCGAGCTTTTGAGTTATATTAATTTTGAAGTGTTGCATGCCTTATACTAACTATTTTAGTAAAACAGAAGAAAGAAAACAAATTTTAATTTATCTATAAACATGTAAACTTGTAGTAACCTTATTACCCATCGAATGAAAGCCATGAAATTGAACTGATTTGCCACCATTCTTCATTGGTGGGCATTATTACATTTGAATATTTGATATCATCTACTATTATGTTTATCCTTAAATTGCTAATATTGTTAATATAGAATAAAAGTAAAGTGAGTGCAAGTATGTGTATGATGTAGAGATGGGATCATAATGTTAGTATAGTTTCCCTTGGCTGAAAATGGGTTATTGGGTGGGAAATAGCATTCTATACTTTTGTATTGATGATTTTGTTTCTTAAACTTTAAAATATAAGTAAATTCATGAAAAATATATCTAAATTTATTAAGTGTTTAATTGTATTATAGATGACATCTTGTGAAACACCAACATCCCAAGAAGCATCTACTCAAAATTCAAGGCCTAATATTAGAGGGAAGACTGACATAGCTTGGGCACATTGTAAGCTAATTCAGGAGGGTGATAAGAATGCTATGATGTGTATTTACTGTGATAAAATTGTTAGGGGAGGTGGAATTAATAGATTAAAGTGTCAGTTGGCGGGTGAAAAGGGTCAAGTTTCTTTATACAAGAAGATGCCTCCTGATGTTCGTTATAAAATGAAATAGAATATTGAAGACAATAAGAGTAAGAATAAGAAGAGAAAAATTGATGAAGAACATGATTTTTATTCACCCAGTGAAGAAGGTGTTGAAATGCCAATAGAAGTGGAACAACAAAGTGAACAAACACAAAGGACAACTGAAAAATTGAAGACAAGTGGTTGCATTGGGAATTATTTTCAACCTAGAACCACTCCTGGATCTCAACCTACCTTAAAAAGTGTCCTACAAAATAAACAAGTGATACGAAGGTGTGACCTTGCTATTGCTAAATGGTTCATTGATGCATCTATTCCATTTAATGTAGCTAATTCAGCATATTTTCAGCCTATGATTGATGTCCTCTGTAGCATGAGTCCAGGATACAAGGCTCCAAGTATACATTATCTTCGTGGTGATTTGTTAAATAGTTGGGTTGATGATGTGCATAAACTTGTGGATGATTATCGTTCAATTTGGAAAAAAATTGGTTGTACTGTTATGGCATATGGGTGGACTAATAGGAAAAGGAGAACTCTTATCAATTTTTTGGTTTATTGTCCTAAAAGAACTGTTTTTCTAAAATCTATTGATGCCACTCATGCTTCTAAATCTGCTGATTTTTTGTTTAAGCTTTTCAAAGATGTCATGTTATGTGTTGGTCCTGAAAATGTAGTTCAAATAATAACTGATAATGCTGCCAATTATGTTGTTGCTGGTAGGTTACTGGAGAAAGAGTTTCCTAAACTATTTTGGTCTCCTTGTGCAGCACATTGCATCAATTTGATGTTGCAAGACATGTGAAAATTGGAGGAAGTTAGTGAGGCTGTGTCACATGCCTCAAAAATTACTAAATATATTTATAATCATTGTTATGCTTTGTTTTTTATGAGAAAGTGTACAGGTGGAAGGGGAATACTTTGTCCTGCTCCTACTCGCTTTGCCACTAATTTCATTGCTTTGCAGAGTATTTTGGCTCAAAAAGATGCATTAAGAGTCATGGTAACATCTAAAGAATGGACAAGCTCAGCTTATGCCAAAGAAGCTAAGGCAAAACAATTTGTGGAACAAGTGTTAGACTCTGCGTTTTGGAGTAAATGTGTTGATGTAGTCAAACTGACTGAGCCACTTGTATGTGTGTTGCGTATGGTTGATAGTGAAGATAAACTTGCTATAAGTTTTCTTTACCGAGCCATGTATAAAGCTAGAGAAGAGATGGTAAAGAGGTTTCAAAGAAATAAAATAAAAGTGGAGCCTTACTTGAAAATCTTAGATCATCATTGAGATTCACAAATTCACAAAAATCCCCATGTCACGGGTTATTGGTTAAATCCTGCTTATTGGTTTAATGAGGAAGAATTTGAACAACATATGACTACAACAATTGGTCTGTTAGATGTCATTGAAAGATATGCTCACGGAGATAGTCAATTGCGAAGTAAGCTAACTAGTGAGAAGAGAATTTACAGTAATGTTGAGTTGGATTTTGGAAGACAAGCTGCTTTGGATGAATGAAATACAGTCATGCCAGGTAACTTTCATAACTTGTAAATTGTAATCATTCTTAATATTTATTTTTGAGTTGTGACTTTATTTGTTATTAATTTATTTTATGACATGCAATATTTCAAATCAATGGTGGGCATACTATGGATGTGGGGTACCACATTTCCAAAAGTTGGCTATTCGTATTTTAAACCAAAATTGTAGTTCTTCAGGCTGTGAGCGGAATTGGATTGTATTTGAGAACATTCATTTAGAAAAAAAGAAATAGGTTAGAGCATCATAAACTTAATGATTTAGTCTATGTTCGTTACAACTTGAGGTTGCAAAATAGGTATTATTATATTCTTATTCTTTTTAATTGTTTATCTTTCTATATTACATATGGTTACATTACATTTTTGTAGATGTGCTTAGGAAAAAGAGACAACAAAGCCATGATCCTATTAATTTGGAAACACTTGATGACCAAGTTGATTAGGTAATGGAGGATTCACCACCATTCTTAATCGTAGAGGAGGTGAATGCATTATGCAAAAACCTTGCAAATATGATCATTCAACCACTTTCAAATGATATCAGTATATTTTAATCATTTTTTAATTTCAAATTTGTTTCATATTTGTTATCTCTAAATGATAATTAGTAATTAGTACTTTCTATCTAATTTTTTTGACATAAGTCCTTTAAATTTGGATGTTGATGTTGATGAAACACAAGATAATCCCATGGAAAACATGAATTTAAATGAAAGCAATGTTAATCATGAAGTTACAATGGGAGATTCTTTTGAGTTCTTTAATGAAGAAGAAGTTCCTAAAAATGACAATTACTTAGTTTATGCCCATTAGCCGTAGAAAATAGTTAAAATGCTGAACTTGTTTAGGAACATATGTTGAACTTAAACTTATTTAGCTTATGTTTGTGATCTTTGTTACTTATTTGTTTGAACTTGGACAATGTTTTTTTTAACATTTTGGTATCTAATTATTTATGTTATGAAATTATATTAATTTGTGATATTTTTTAAAAATATTTTAAGATAGGTATAAAAACTTTATATTTTTTATTACAGACCGAGCCATGCGGGTCAATTAGTGACCCACCGGTTCGACCACTGATCCAGTGACCCAGTGCGCTGACCGGGTTAGTTACCGGATCAGTTTTTAAAACATTTCATCAGACTGTTTTTAAGAAAAATTAAACACATGGACTTAATTAGTCCATAAATCAAGTATTGTTAATTACCTTTGTAATTCTATACTAAGATTCTCGCAACTCCCTAGGTTGGACTGGCCACTACAAATTTTGAATCCAATATTCTCACATGTATAAGTTTTGAAATCAGTATTTTCAACCATGTTCTTTAGTTAATAGTATTGTCTTACCTCTACAAGTTCATTTAAGTCAAGAAATCTTTCACAAGTTCAGATTCAATTCACTCTACCATAACTCTGCTGCAAACTAACACATGCAACAGACTCAAGTAGTTAATTTTCCGTAATAATAATTAGATGGAAGGACCCCATTTAAAAATAAATACAAGTTAAAGGACTTAATTGAAAAGAAAAAAAATTATTAAAGACCTAATTAAAAATTATCAAATAATTTAAGGACTTATAGTTTAATTTAATTTTTCTTAAATATGTGTGCATACCTACCTTTCAAAAGCTAGAGGAAGTACTGATTTATTTTAGAATATGAAGAATCATTTGTAAGTTCTCCACAAGTATCATTTTTTTTGGAGGCAATCTGTTCGAGACATTATCGAACCCTAATGTAGACACATCTCTTAATGAGGATTCAAATATTGGTTTATCACCTAGTAAGGGACGAATCCATTTTGTAAGATCCAAACCAGTTGTTTCAATTTTGAACCATTAAATATAATTAATTAGAATGTATTTTAAATTAATTTAAAATTTAAATATATTTTTAGTCACGCGAATTTGGAGTTTAACTTTTTTAGTCTCCCAAATTAAAATTTGCATTTTTTAGTCCCTCTGTCAATATGATCTTAACATCGAGGACGTAATAGTTTGTTTCGGAATTTTGGGACAGTTTTAGCGCGCTGTCGAAATTTGATTTTAAATTTTTCATTTAAAATACAATTTCTTGCTGTTCTAAGCCGTCAAAAGAAATTAATGCAAAACTAAAAAGGGTAGTGCCCAAACACTGCCTCAATTGCTAAAATCCGATCGTCCTCCCCACTATCATTTGCTACAGCACTGTCGATCATTTTTGTATTGGCCGATAATGTAATATTTTTTTACACTAAACCGTGGTACTACTGAACTACCAAAATAGTTATTCTGAACTGAACAAGAAAAGAGCTTAGACATACTAAACCGAACTGATTTTTTATTCGGTGAACTACATTTAAAAAGTTCAAACTGAAATGTGATTTGAACTGGACCAAACTATACTTGGGACTTAACTAAATTGATTTTGTTCTTTAAATTGAACCCAACTGTTTTTAACTAATCCCATTTGACAAGGATAACATTACGCACTACTACATAATACACTTTTAACGTCGTCTAATCTAAGTCGGTTGTAAGAAAACCGACGTTAGAGGTAGGGTAGTGGCAATTTCGTAAATAGTTGAATTGATTTGGCATTTCTACGTCGGTTTTACGTTGACCGTCGTTGTTACAAGCCTATACAAAGTCGGTTTCTTTAATAACCGACTTTGAAAGATTTACAAAATTTTTTTTAAAAAAAATTAAATTGTTGAGCCATATAACGTCGATTTTTTAAATGACCGTCGTCGTTGATAGCCTTTTCAAAGTCGGTTTTGTTAACAACCGACTTTGATTCATTTTAAAAAATTTTAAAAACTAATGAATCCCGCCCTGGTCCCCTTTTAGATGCGCATCTTCTCTCTCTCGTTCATGCAGGTCTTCTTCTTCGTTCGTCACCCTCACCCTCACCGGCAGCAGCACCATTCCAATTTCTATGGCACTCTCCTTTCGTTCGACAACTCCGCCATCTCCAAAGGCGTGTCCCCCGCCGCCAGAGACTCCATGAAGCAGACCATCTCCACCATGCTCGGATTGCTACCCTCCGATCACTTCGCCGTCATCATCACCGTCTCCAAACACCCCCTCCACCGCCTCCTCTTCTCCTCCTTCGTCACCGGGTACAAACTACAAACAACACTCCTCCCAATTTTATTGCATTAACTGATTTTAGGTTACGAGAGAGGAGTTCAACTCATATTTTACCTTCTTATTTTCAAGTGGTTGCTTGTAGAGAAGTTTACTGACTTGTGCAGAAGCACTTGAAGCAGAAGAAATTTTGTAGACAAGTTTACAGTTTTATTCAGAAGCACTTGAAGGGGAAGAAATTAAGAAGGTAAAATTAGTTAGGCTCTGTTTGGAATATAAAGTTCTCTATAAGCACTAACAGGAGAACAAAATACAGTAAGAAGGTAAAATGATTGTCTTTCTTGCATTAGGTATAATAATCATCTTATCTCCTTAGCTTTACCAGAACTTTTTTTTCATTTAACTTCTCTAAAAGCTAAGGTCCATGTGTTTGTGAATATGCCTGAAAGAGAATTTGCCCTTTTTGTGTGGCCCCTCCTTATCATTTACATGTTGTGTAAGTTGCCCAATTTGGATTAGCTTCTAGCTATGGGATCTTTTGTTAAGACTTTTCTAATGCATTGCAGAATACACTTAATGATGTTGTGTTTACATGAAACATGTGCATTATATTGTTTTGCGAATTCTAGCAAGAAAATGTAGTTTTAGTTCAGATGAACAAGACACTAATGTTTATAAAAACTCTGATGTGGATCTCTAGGTTATGAGTATCAAACTGATCATTCAACATAGCAGATAGTTTGGAAATGTAGTTGCTGATCCAGAGCTTGAAAATGCAGGTATTAATTAAATTGTTCACTTTTTCTTTTTTTTTTTTTTTTTTTCAAATTCTGTTTTAAGTGTTCTACTTTATGATTTTGAAAAACAGAATAAAAACCACAACCTTGTACCAAAATTACCAAGACTTTGAATAGAGAAAAGGGAACTAAACTCCACAAGTATTTTACAGTTGTTAAATTTTACTTTTAACATTGTCTTGTGATTAACTTGTCTTCTGTTCTGAATGGTTGATCATGCAGTTAAGGATGCCAACATGCTAGTATTTGTAACTCTGCATCAATTCATGGAAGGAATATGCAAGAGGCTTGCAGGGAAAATAAGGGCAGATACAGAGGGAATTTCTCTTATCAAAGGGATGGAGGTCAAGAAGGAAGGCCCGACCATGATCTCTACTCTTATTACCAAACAACTAGGAATCAATTGTTCTGTTTTAATGGGGGGCCAACATGGCAACTGAGGTAGGTAAAAGATATTATACGCCTTTTTAGTGTAAATACTAGGGCCAAAGTATAATTAATGTTGTTTTCTGCTTTGATGTTTACTGTTTGAACAGATAGCATTGGAGAAATTTAGTGAAGCAACAGTTGGATATAATCAAAACAATATCTGCAATTTGTTCTTCACCTTTTATAGTTTCTGTGAATGATCAAGAAATTGCTTGCAAATGTGACAGGTTTTGCTGATGGCTTGGAGATGGGAAATAATACAAAAGTTCTCCACCCCCCTTGTTTTTTGTTGTTGGTTTTCTTAATTTGTACATATGTGTGTAGGCTGCAATCATCAGAATTGGCCTGAAAGAGATGAGGACATTTTCAAAGATGTGGTTTCCATCTGTTAAGGACAACACCTTTTTTGAGAGCTGTGGTGTAGCTGACCTTATCACAACATGCAGTAAGGACACTGATTAATTCAAATACCATATTTTTCATAGTTCATATATTCTGGTTTCATTAAAACCATATTATTTGTGGCAGTGGGTGGGAGAAATAGGAAAGTTGCCGATGCTTATGCCAGAAATGGAGGGAAGAGGTCTGTTTTTCTCTTTTGGTCCACAATGGTTGGATGAGTAAAGGAAAATATAGTTAATTTAGTCCTATCCCATTTATGTTCTTTTTTTATGCAGGCCCTTTGATGAGCTTGAAGCAGAGATGCTTCAAGGCCAGAAATTGTAGGTAAATAGATGAAACTTACAATACCAAACTACTTGATACTAGACACACATTTTGAATGAGTATAAATATCTAAACGATTTTTGATAAAAATGAAAAGTAGCAAAGTTGAAAGTTTTATAACAAAATTCAGCTTCACAAATTAAACAATCAAAATGAGTGTAAATTTCTATATTCATCGAAAGCTCTTCCTAGCTACAACAAATTAAAACAATGAGCATCATACCATAATGATTCATGCATTAGATATTAATTAGTGTTACTTATTGCTGTGCCCTTGTGTATCCATTTTTCTTCCATTAAGGGTGTCTTAACTGCACAAGAGGTTCATGAGGTTCTAAGTCATCGTGGGTGGCTATACATGTTTCCTCTCTTCTCAGCAGTGCATGCAATCAGCACAGGTCACCTTCCACCATCAGCCATAGTTAAAATCGGCGACCAAAAACCCAGGTATACTCTTTGTTACAGGCTCAGGGAAGTGGTATTTCATGTTAAGAAATAAGTAGTATATTCCAAAAGAGGTATATTCCCAGGCATAGGCATAGGCCCTGTTGCTCTGGATCTAGTTTTGATCCAAAAGAGGTATATTCCCCAACCTTAATTTGCAAATCATTATATCACGAATGACATTTGCTGTTTTCATGCTTTGATTGAAATAAATTTGGCCAGGAATGAAACTGAATTACCTTTCAAACTTATACCTGAAAGTCTTAGCTATTCCTATTAGTTTTACTAGGTAATTAATTACAAATATTAACTATTGATTGAAGAAAGCTAAGACACTTCTTTTTTGGCTTTCGAAACTGCACTTTCTGATATAATATAAATTATGAAATTATGAAAGTGTAATTTTGTACTTCTTTTTAACTTTTTTAATACTTACTTTAATTTTGTACGTGGTTGTCCGTTCATTATGAACCATATAAAGTATGCAGTGAATTGTTATTAGGTGCTTTAGTTTGATTTTCTTTTTATTTTAATTATCCACTTGAGCACATGAATGAAGATAATATTTTTTCAATTATTTTTAAATCAATAATTTATTAGATAGAATTATATTGATTAGAATCACTAAAACTTTACATCAAAATTCATTAATATATTCGAATTATATAGATAAATGTATGTTGATACTTATATTTTTTTAATATAGACATATTTAAAGTCGGTTATTTCAAATAACCGTCTTAGAAACTTCATTTTATTTTTTTTAATAATTAATAGATTTAAAGTCGGTTATTTAAAATAACCGAATTAAAATGGGCAGTTTACATATTCAAAGTCGGTTATTTCAAATAACTGTCTTAGAAGCTTCAATTTTTTTTTATTGATGGTTTTAAAGTCGGTTATTTAAAATAACCGACTTAAAATGCTGGGTCCAGCCATACAATTCAAAGTCAGTTGTTTAAAACAACCGACTTAGAAGGCCATGCTACCTATACATTCAAGGTCAGTTGTTTAAAACAACTGACTTAGAAAGGGCCTCCTATATGCTTTCAAGGTCAGTTGTTTAAAACAACCGACTTAGAAAGGCCTGCAATTTTTTCTTTTTTTTTTTTTTGTTAAAATTTATTGTCATTCAAGGCGCTTTTTACGTAAAACCCGACTTTGAAACCCGACTTTCTAAGTCGGTTATTTGAATAACCGTCTTCGAAATTCCCAAATAAAAAAAATTAAAAATAAACTTTCAAAGACGGTGTTTTCAGAACCGATGTTGTTCGGGTCTACTATACAAAGTCGTTTGAGACAAGGTCGGTGGCATAACCGACTTTAAAAGCATCAAATGATCGACTTAGAATATGCCCCCTGTAGTAGTGACAGCAGAAAAATCCAAAAAAAAAAAGCCACATGCCATTAAATCGAATAACAACTTTATATTTGGAAAGCTTCAACATCCAGTCAATGATCATTTGTTGTAATTCATTTATTTAATCAAAAAGTAAGCAGACCAATTAACACTGATAAAAGCCACATATGATTTTTGCATGATTAATCTGCCATTTGAATCTTGCATCTTTTGATATTGAATTATTCACCTTCCAAATTTTTAAAAATTTTAAAATTATCATTTTTATATTATCTCTCTCTATAATACATATTCCATAACAGTAATAACTTATGTCTTCCAAACTAGATGTTTCATAACAGTAAAAAATAGTTTTCCCAAATAGGTGTTCTATAATAGTAAAAAAATGCTTCTAAAATAGGCATTCCATAAAAGTAAAAAATATTTTCTAGAATAAGTGCTCCATAACAGTAAAAAAATATCTTCCACCTTCCAAAATAGGTATTCCATAATAGTAAAAAATAGCTTTCGGAATACGTATTTCATAGCAGTAAAAAATAGCTTCCATCTTTCGAAATAGGTGTTCCATAACAATAAAAAAATAACTTATAAAATAGGTGTTCCATAACAATAAAAAATAGTTTCCAGAATAGGTATTCCATAATAGTAAAAAAAATAGCTTCCACCTTTTAGAATAGGTGTTCCATAACAATAAAAACTAGCTTCCAGAATATGTATTCCATAGTAGTAAAAAACTAACTTTTTTTTTTCGCCTTCCAAAATAGGTGTTCCATAACACTAAAAATATAGCTTCTAGAATAGGTGTTCCATAACAGTAAAAAATAGTTTCTAAAATAGGCACTCTATAATAGTATAAAGTAGCTTCTATCTTCGATAATATGTGTTCCATAATAGTAAAAAATAGTTTTTGAAATACCTGTTCTAGAATAGGAGTTCCATATATAACAACAAAAAATAACTTTCAGAATAGGTATTCCATAACAGTAAAAAAAAAAATCTTCTGGAATAGGTGTTCCATTACAATAAAAAATAACTTCCAAAATAAGTGTTTCATAATAGTAAAAAATAGCTTTCAGAATAGATGTTCCATAATAGTAAAAAATTGCTTCTAGAATAGATGTTTCATAACAATAAAAATAACTTCTGAAATGTCTGTTCTAGAATAAGTGTTCCATAACAGTAAAAAATTGCTTCAAAAATAGGTGTCCATAATAGTAAAAAATAGCTTTTGTATTTTGGAATAGCTGTTCCATAAAAGTAATAAATAAATTGTGGAATGTCTGTTCTGTATTAGTTAAAAATAATGGTTGAAAAAAAAAACATTTTATGTATTCCAAAAAGTTTATTCTATAACTCAATCTATGTTTTGGAACGGTCATTTCGAAAGGTTACTATATAGCTTCCAGAATCATGTCTCCAAAATAATGATTGAAAATAAAATATGAAAAAAATTCTAGAATTATCATTCCGAAAGACAAAATATCATGTTTCGGATTGCATTCTTACCTTCAATGGCGACGCACAAAGGGAGAAGAGGGGGGAGGACGTTTTGTGACATTGTGACTCGTGAGGAAGAGGTCACGACGTTGCTATAAAGAAGGTGAAGTCATAGGAGAAGAAGTTGTCGTCACATGTGAAGGAGGTGATGTCGCGGGAGTAGTTCGCACAAAGAGGAAGGTTTTAGGGTTGGAAATGGTAGTTTGGTATTTTCAAATAGAAATAGGGGGTGCATGATACCCATATGGGAGTGCAGAATTCAAATCTCAATCTAATTTTGGTTGCCTGCAACTAAGCCAAGGGTTTTGAATCTTGCACTCCCATATTTGTATCCTTAAGCCTCAAGCATCCTTGAAATTACTAAATTACCCTTAATGAGATAACACATTCCCAACCCTAATACTTCTCTTTTTCAGAAACCATCTACCCTAACACCCCCTTCCTGTGATGCACCTCCCCCCCGTGATGGCAGCTCTCACGATAGCACTCTCCCTCCTATGAAAGTTTTTATTCTTACTGCTAGGCTCTCCTCCTTCCCTCGCGCCACCTTGTTCTGCCTGCACCCTCCTCATTGTGCCTTTTTGTACACCCTTCTCCCGGCATTCAAGGTAAGTTATTTTTGTCTCTCTCAGGTCCTGGTGGGAGGTTGGGTTCTGATGGTGGGTTGGTGATAGGTTGGGTTCTAGTAAGGAAGGTTTTTCCTATCTGAAATAGGTGTTCTAGAACACCTATTCTAGAATAGCTGCTCTGGAACACCTATTCTAGAATAGCTGCTCTGGAACACCTATTTCAAAACAATCTAAATGATTTGTTATACAAATACTTATATTCATCAAACATTAATATTTATTACTCTGGACTTTACTCTATAGCATGCAGTCTAGATCTTAATTTTAACGTTAATCAACCATTATATATATTATTAATTTTGTTTCATCCTCAAAACTTCCTAAGCATGGATGTTATTTTGGTACAATAATACATAAATCTACACCAAAGAAAAGGACTCAAGAAGTTGTAGAAATTATGTAAATGAAAATAATACATACAAAATGCATTTTACATATTTTCTTCCATAATTTGATTTCATTTGAACTCTTCAGAATACTTGGAACGGCCTAAGAGAATTCCTCGCAACCTGTATGAATTTATATTCATATCTGATCACATTTTATGAGTTTCTGACATTCAGCAAGGGTGAAATAATACCAAGATTCTTAATTGTCCAGTTCACATCAGTAATACTATCCCGTAAAAAATTATTTAAGGTAAACTAAGAGATGAAAAGCTTGATTAGCCTGATAGAGACTAGTATAGAATATTAGAAATAGATTTTTGCAATGTCTATTTGATAATTTGTAAGCAATAAGTACAAAGCAATATTTTGAATAGAAAGAAAGCAAGAAATATGCATGATAGAGACTAGTATAGAAGATTAGAAATAGATTTTTATTGAGTAATAATTCATAATTCCCAATCTTTGCTCCAATGTTTAATAGTATGAAGAATATAGTACTTTGTGATGTTTTCCCTGTTTTGTTCTTTATTGTAGAAGTTGTTGCTTTTAGCCTATCAGATTGCAGAATCTAATGATAAAAAAATTAATATTCAGATGGCACGTACTAAAGAGTTAATTTTGATGGTGATGATGACAATGACAAGTGTCTTATACCTATAATGTTTGAACATAGGCGACATGTAGAAGCTCAAGTGGTGGACCCTTTAAAGCAACCTATGCAAGTGGAGCCTTCAGAGCATTTTAAGAAAGTTGAGCCTATTGAGCATGTTGACCAAGTCCAGGTTGTTTAGCAAGTGGAGCCTATTGACTATGTCCAACTTGCAGACCAACAGGAGCCAAAACCACA
Organism: Glycine tomentella; assembly: GCA_007407185.1. Lineage (NCBI taxonomy): Eukaryota > Viridiplantae > Streptophyta > Magnoliopsida > Fabales > Fabaceae > Glycine > Glycine tomentella. Next base: position 244,231 of record PYAF01003414.1, on the reverse strand, counting down.
TGTTCTCTTTCTTGGTGGCCTTAAGGACCTGTTTACTGACCTCATACACTAATCATGTGGCTTGGGAAGTATGGGGTGCATGGTAAACCACTAAGCTTGTTTCAATATTTAAAATTTATTCAAATATTGAAATGTTTTTTTCTTTTGGATTTTATTTAGTAATTACCTATGTTGTTGTAGGAATGTGGTGAGATAAAATTAGTATCACATAGGAGAAAGTTGCAGTCAAAGATTATCCTACATGACCAGATACAGGAAGTGGTTGATGAGTCTAGTTTATTCTCATTGACGACATGCAGTTATCAAATAATAGACAAGGAACTCTTGTATGCTTTTGCAGAGAGATGGCACAGAGAGACAAACACTTCTATTTTCCCGTGGGAGAGATGACGATAACACTTGATGATGTGGCATCGTTACTTGACATTCTTATTATTGGCTCTTTTTTACAATTGTGAACATATGGATAAGGAAGTGGCAATTCCTGTGCTTGTTGAGTTACTTGAAGTTGAATATAAGGATGCCATTAATAAACAAAGAAAACAAGAGGTGGACAAGTCCATTTAAGCTGGTTGTGGGGTGTGTATCGGGAGAGGTGTCAGGAAGAGAAATGGGATGAACCAATAAGAGCCTATTTATTTCATCTAGACAGTTGCACCTTATTTTCTAATAAGAGTGCAACCTACGCGGAGGTAAAATTCTTAGATTTCTTTTATGACCTCGAAGGATATGGCATGTATTCATGGGGGGCAGCTGGCTTTACATATCTTTATAAGCATCTTGGTGATGCTAGTTTTGCTGGCACAAATCATATTGTTGGTTATGCCACTCTTCTTTCTTATATTATTGATAACATCATTATGTTCTAACAATATACTTTGGTTTGCTTGTGTTGATGACATAGGGATGGATTTATGAGCATTTTGTTAACATTGGCGTCAAGGATGATGTCTTGGCATATGAAGATACTTCTCCATGTGTTAGTCAGTGGTCAAATAAATCTTCTTTGTTAGTAATTCATTACAAAAAATTAATGGATGAGCTGACCATCAATGGAGTTAGGTGGACTCCATATCAGGCGCATCGAATTTATCGTTCGTTTGAGAATATATCTTTGTTTTCTGGATTCATTCAGTTGGGTCCAGATATACAAATTCATTTGCCAGAGAGGGTCTTGCACCAATACGGGATTCGTCAGAATATTCCCCAACACCCTTCTTTGTTCACTGATCAGCTTCCCACCATACAACAAGTTGATGATAGGTGGATGCATTCGCAAGATCACCTGATCTACCCTAGAGTGCATGTAGTGAATACAATAGATTTTGATGCAGGGTACTATGAGTGGTTTTACAAATTCTCGCATCATTTTGTACAAGCACATTTTTCTGCTCCACTCCCTTATGCAAATATGGATCAAGCACATCCTACAATTGTAAGTGTACATGAATTTATGATATTAACTTGTATCCTATCATGTTTTTCTGACATTAATTTTTTTGTTGTTTGTTTGACAGCAAACATGTCGTAGGATTGGGCTACTATTACAACGTATGATCATGGCACTAAAGCATATGCTTTGACTAAAAGTCATTGACATTAGCGGATGGAGTAACTGATGAAGGAAATGTCAACACCAATAGAGGTCCAGGTGGCACAAGAGGTGGGTGTGGCCGACGAGGATGTGGATAGTTGAACTATACAAGATGGAATGCATTTCGTGGGTACTTGTTCACTTTATAACTATTTGGAGACCATCATTAGTGACTATATTAACTATTGACTAATCATTTGTATTAATTGACTTTGTGAAAATTGTGAGCCTATATGAACTTCTTGTCTTTATTATTAGTGAATGTATGATCTTATTGTCTTCGACAAGTTATGCATATCTAAATTTTTAAGGGAGGTTATGTCAAATTTTTTATAAAAATACGTAACTACATAATCCAAATAAGTAGGCAATAAGGTTACATAATCCTACAACACATAGAAGTTAAAAAAACATATCTGACTGTAACAGAAGTGACAAAATGTTACATAAATCAATCATCTCCAAGGTTTACACAATTGCATGTAACACCTATTAACGGTGAAAATTGTTGTATCCGACCAACTTAGGGGGTGACCCATTGTTTTGCTCGTGGATGGCAATGAGTGGACTACAACACATCAAGCCCTGATATAGGACAATAATCTATCAAATCTACCTACATAAATTATAAAAAAAACATAATCACAATGATCATCTGATAAAGTATAGTTTATAAAATTATTGTCATAGTATGGTTTACCTAAACAAAATGATTGTAATTAACATGGCCTATGCATATCTTATGATGCACTGAGTTATTTGAGAAGGTTGACTTCTGAGAGGGAAAAAGGTGATGCTTTACTTCAAGAACAACGAAACAAGAATCACATTATAACGACATGCAATAACATATCTCATGTCAGGTACAATCCTTCATTTGTCTGCACCAACCTGTTTAAATAGAAAACATTGTCACACAATGTGAAAGCTAAAGTTTAAATTCTTTATCTCTACGTAATAAAACACTAACCATTGAGACATAATCAACAAGTAAAGATTGCTTTATCTGATAGAAGCGGTCATATCCTCCAAAGATATTTGAATACTCCTCACACGGTTGTTCCAACTCTTTATGCAAATAATTATGGACTAAAGGCCAAGAATCTTCACCCATACCAAGTAAAGCTACAATTGCCCAATAATCATCTGATCTTACATCAACAATGTCTAAAAATATACAGATGAACTGCTTCATGGAATTGATCTAACATGAGATCTTTCTCTTGCACGCTGGTTGCAGGGATGGTGTATTGTGTGACCTCCATGTGGATGAACTGTCATGCACAGAATGTAATGCATCAAACATGCTCAAAGAAAGAAGGATGATGCTTTGTTAACCGTTCAAATTTACTTGCATGGACCTTTTGGGAACCTTTAGTTTTGACCTTGTCAATAGGTAGACACATAGAATTCATATCAAAGAATGCAATTTCACGAAGTTTACTTTTGATAGTAATCTTACCAACTATGTCAACCTTTTTCAGTCATCAAATGATAGAATCAAATTCTTGTTGCATAGAGAACTCTTCGTTTTGATCAATAGACCCCATGTCGTTGAAACTTAGCTTGGTCTAGTATAAATGAATTGCTTCAAGTGGTTTGCTAACTAAAGCATACCTAGCTAGTTTACAGGCACACGACAAACCATGGATAGATCTTACAATGCATCCATAACGAGACATGTCTGCACCAACAAACTTCACTCTTTGAAGCTTTTTTGCAATATAATCCAATGCATACCTTGAAACACATCCACACACTTATACATTTGTACATTAAATCTATGACAACAACATGAATGCTAAGCTCAAATGAGGATCTAATTTCATTATGCTGGATAATGATCATGTTGTTCATTGTATCCCAACATTTACACAAGTTTCCATGCTAGACTGGATCAACCTCTTCAAGGCCCAATTGGCAGACTCAACCCTACAGATAAATTGTCACAAATGTCTCAATAAAATGAAGATTATAAACAAATGCTACTTTAATAGATCATGGGTTATAAGTTAAAAACATGTTGATTGTTGTGTTCCCCAAGTGCATGACTTTATTTGTCCATGCATTTACAAATATTTCCTTGTGAGGGATCAACCAAGAATATTTCACAAATGCAATAAACTCATGCCATGGTTGACAGACAACTTCAAACTTTGTTAGACAATCTTTATATTCAAATTCTGTAGGACAATCCATAACAGTTTCCTAAGTCACATTCTTATCAATATGAAATTGGCACAACAGATTATATGACTCGAGAAACACAAATTTTACTACATTCATCAAGGCTAGATCTCTGTCTGTGACAACCATTTTCGCCAATCCATCAAATCTACAAAAAATGCCCCTGAACCTTTCAAATGCCCACACAAAGTTATTTTCATGTTCAACTTCCAAGTAAGCAAAAGCAGCAAAAAATGTCATCCCAGTACATGTAACACGAACAATCTCAAGCAAAGGTAACTTATACATGTTGGTTTTGTACATACTATCCATGAAGAACACTATGTTAAATGCATTCAACAATTTTATCACACCAGGATGTGTCCAAAAAATGTCATGTACAACTTCTTCATCATTCAACCACATGCCAGAAGAATATTTTTAGGCTTCACCATACTCTTTGTCATGTTGCAAACCTTGTCTTTTCATTATTCGTTAGTCGACCAGCATATTGATGGTCGACCAATGTCTTAGCAACATCATGATTATGAGACCCACACAACACCCTAACTATCCATCCTTCACCATTCTTCAGTGGTCTCCCTCTCAATCTAAAGGGACAATCACATTTTCTAGTCCCAATGACCATCTTTGTATCCTTTTTGTATTTTCTATATTTTACAACCCTCTCACAACGCAAGACAACAAATGTGGTCCTTCCAGGTTGCCCATTTGTTGTGTCTGAACCAAAATGATAATAACAAAATCCAACTCAAATGCAACTTATAACACCCTGAAATTTCAATAACTGCAAATATATATTATATAAATTATTCTTGTGCAACTGTTGATGTGAGCGTTAGGTTATGTGAGATTTGATTGGTCTATATTTAAATTATTTGGATGAAATATTAATTAGAGATTTTACAAAAATGTTTGAAGAAAAATGACCATATTACTCTTCCTTTGAAGCAGAAATTACGAAAATACCCTTGAGGTAAAAATGACGATAATGCCCTTGGATATTTTTGGTTAGATATTTTAAGTAGAAGTTACAAAAATACCCTTGAGCTAGAATTACACAAATACCCTTAGATATTTTGTTGAGATATTTTATAGTAAAAATTACAATCATACCCCTAGTATGAGTGACAAATTATCATAGTACCCTTGAGGCTAAAATTACCAAGACACCCTTTAATATTTTGTGAAAGCTTGATGAAATTATAAAGTGCCCTTGGATGACAGATTACCGAAATACTTTTAGTGACAGAAAGTCTCAGAATAGGATTTCTATGAATTTTATACGATAATAACTTTGAAATTTTGTCCAGGAGAATTCAAGCATCAGAAAAATATGAAAAAATGATAAATAGAATCTGTGGAATTTTCTCTTAATTGTAGGATGAATAGACTTATTCAATAAGATGGTTTAGTAATTTTGATGGTTAGAAGCAGAACGGACCAATCAGAATTAAGATAAGAGCAGTCTTGTATATAAGGTTTGTGTAGCACTCTGTGTAGACTGCTTGTGAGCTATCTATACTGTAATTGAAGTCAGTTTCTGGAAATCTATAGAGTTCTATTATTTAATATTATCCTTAGGTAGAAGAGTTCGAATTGAACTTTGCTTCTTTGGTAGAAAAATTTAAATTGAACTTTACTTCCTCTTAAGGAATGCCATGTGTGAAGTCATGTTGGAATTGAATTCTTCTTCTTCATGAAAGGCAACATATGGACACAAGGAGAACCACACAATTTTATTCTCTTTAAGGAAATGAAAACATGATATAGAAAGAGGAAAGGAAGATAAAAATCTTCCCCTTGGCTAAAGAGAATACACGTGAAGAAGAGAAGAAAAAAGGCTAAGAAGTCATCATGTTTTACAAAATATTTACACAAGATAACATGAAAGGAAGAAAATCTTCTTTTCCTTCCTCTTAGGCCACGTGAAAATGGAGAAAGAAGGAGAAGCTTCATGACTTAGACAAGTGGATGGACACTTGTAAAGAAGACATCATGACTTAGACAAGTGGGGGGACACTTGTAAAGGAGTCATCATGGCTTAGAAGATTTTTGTAAAGTTGAAAGATATTTAGCAAGAGTCATTATGAGCTTGGTTAGGATGGAATGGAATGAGATGAAACTAAGTTCTAATGAAACCAAATAGGAATAACTAGCTAGAAAGGGTAGAAATGTCCTTGAATATTTTATTATTTTCCAAACTCTATATAAAGGGAGAAAGGCCTTAAGTGGAAGTCATTCTTCAAGTTTTCCTTTCTACCCACCTTCACATGAACTACTCTCCTCTTATCTCTTTCATTTCATTTTTATCCTTCCTTTTCAAAAACATAAAGAGACTCCATTCCCCCTTGAAGAATCACATGTAAAGCTAGCACCTTTAGGAAGTGAAAGACAAGTTTATTAAGAGATTATAAGGTATGTATAGGGAAGTTTTATGATAAAGATAATTTAAGTGTTTGTGTTTGAATAAGTGTTTCAAGTTCATGTGTTGTTGAGTGTTTCTATGAATTTCTATGAAGTTCATGTGTTGCTGAGTGTTTCTATGAATCTTTGTACTAAATGATATGTTGAATTTCTGAGTAAAAGTATGTGAGACAATGATTGAGGACTAATGTTGAAAATACATATGAAAAGAGTTATGCATTAAGTGAATCAGTTTCATGTGTCTCATGTGTATAAGAGTTGCCTCAAAGAGGAGGTGTGTCAGATAGCTATAGGAACTGAGTTCGAGCATTTAGACAAGAAGAGTCTGAGCTGGGGGTGACTCGGCAGTGGAGAAATCATGCCACCCATGATGATCACATGAAGTGTGGGTGAGAATCCTGTTGCAACACTGTGGTACCCTGACTGATCGTTTTAGTTCTGTGCCACTGGGATGGGGCTATCTTGACTATTGGTACCACATGATAAGAGTTTAAGAGAATCATACACATGATAAGAGTTTAAGAGAATCATGCAACATGATAAGAGTCTAAGAGAATCATGCATCTCTGAGGATGTTGTTATGAATATCTGCATATTGAATATATTCTGTTGCTTAAATTATGTTTATCATAAACTTACCCTATATTTTGTGTCTGTGGTTGACACCTGCTATGACCTCGATTTTATTCGGGTGAGCAGATGAACAGTAAAGAGAGACCACTAGCTGTTTACAAGAAGAGGATTTTGTTTGGAGATGATATGTTTGAAGATGTATTCTTTTGTTACAGAGTGTTTTGAATTAGTTGTACTATGTAATAGAACCAGTGTCAGTTTGTAATCTTATTATATATATTACTTCAGATTTATAAATATTACTCAGTAATGAAATTTTCTTGGAGTATCAGTTATTGGCAAAATTTTGTTATATTCAGTTGAGTGCTTTTAAGAAAATTGAAAAGAATTATTCATTAAAAATCAATAATAACAAGATTGCGAGTTGAGCCGTTACACAACCGCCTAAGCCCATTTCAATAACTCATCTCGAGTATGAAAAACCTACATAAACAACAGACAACATATTTTAGTCAAAGTTCAGCTTTTAACTATATCATCAACATTCTTATCCATATCCATGTCGACTTCATCAGACATCTTGCTAAAGTAATCATCCTCCATACAAACTAAAATTGTAAAGCGACAAAAATAATCAAAGTTATAATTATCCAATCTCCTTCTACTATTGAAAACATATTCATTTTGGAAAAGGCACTTCGAAAGCTCAAATTAAGCTTACGAAATAGACATTTTGGAACACAAAATGAGTTTTGGAATGAGTATTCTGGAGTATATAAAACATGCTTTCGGAACAGGTGTAAGATACATATATGGGAGTGCAAGATTCAAATCTCTTGAACCAATCACTATAAATCTTTGACCTAGAAAGGCTTGTGGTTTTCTCTTTTGGGCTCAGGAGGATCTGCTAGGGTGTTGATGTAGTGGGTGGCAAAGCCCACTATATAAAACATAGCCTTATTTGTTTCAATCTCATAATACAAATCATTCATATTATTCTCCAACACATTATTTTGAGACCACTCAATTTTTTAAACACCTGAATATATATATATATATATATATAGAGAGAGAGAGAGAGAGAGAGAGAGAAATCATGTTACTCCAAAAGTAAGTTTACAAAAATTACTCTTCATCTTTATCTTTTATTTTCTTTTAGGGAAGTGTATTGGATTGAAATTTTAAAAGACTATTTTGACATAAAAAAAGTTGTATGCATTTTAAAAAACTATGTAAGAATGTTATGACTTATCAAAAAAAAAATTAAAAGATTTTTGTAATTAAGATTTTCTAGTTTGAATTTTAATGAATTTATATCATAAGAATTTAAAATATTTGAAAGGATTGTATGAATTTAAAAGACTTGTAAGGATTCTAGATTCTTAGTAAACATTCAAAATTACAAGAGTCGATGAAAAATGATAAAGATATGACATGATTTAAAGAAACTAGACAATGCACTAATAGTGTAAAATAATTATACTATCATTCAACCACAATTCATCATGTATGAAAAATCTGTTGAATTTTATGATAATCACTATAAAAGTCATATAAATGATGATTTTTTATTAAACAAAAATGTAAAATCACTTTGCACTGTCAGTGTATGACCATTAAATTCTAATATTTAAATATAGAAAAGTAAAATCAATATAATTTTTTCAAATACATTAAATTTAAATTCAATAAATATATGGTAAAGTAATTATTCAAAATATTAGTATATTACTCTAAGAATGTTTTTTGACTTTAAGCCACTTTCATACATCAAATCATTATTTAATTAATTTATATCTTCTATTTATGGACCAGCTTTTCAAGAACATTTTTCAACAACACTTTTTTTTTTCTTTATTCTTTTTTAAAGTCAGATAATTCTAGTTCTATGTTCTTCTATACTAATCCTCTATGCATTAGAATCTTCTTGTCCTTACTCTTGGTTCAAAATTATCGTCTTCGTTATTTGGTAATATTGAAGATGAAGATTTACCTAATTTTTGTAAAGAAAGTTATGAATATATATATATATATATATATATATATATATACACATACATATATATATATACACACACACACACATACACACACACACACACATATATATATATATATATATATATATAACACCTTCAACGAAGAGAGAAGGAAACTTGTGTGATGAAACTGAGAAAGGTGTGACAACCAACAAAAAAGAGAAACAAAGAAAGTTTACAAAAATCTTAACCATTTAGGCAAGATTGATTAATAGGTGCGGCATCTATATATCTACTAAAAACTCACACGAAATCCATTGAAATTCATTTTAAAAAATAATCTATCAAAATTTATATACTTTTGAATACCAGAAAACTTTTTTATTGAATTGTAAAACACTTAATTAAATATCAAAAGACTTATTATTATCATTTAATCTATACATTTATTATATAAAAAAAGTCTTTTAAAAATCCTAATCCTAATACCAAAAGACTTATTATTATCATTTAATCTATAGATTCTAACAAAAAACTCTTAAGTAGTTCTAGCACAGCTATAATATTCAGTGGAATCACAGACATAGATGCTAGAAAACATCAATCATACCCACATTCAAATGATACAGGTCTGAAATTTCCACAAAATAAAACAAGACTACCCATCTTGCTTCTAAGTTCCAATACCAAACTAATAATGTTTGAAAAGTAGCACAAAGAAACAAGCTACCTACCTTGCTTATAAGTTCAAACAAGCCAAAATAAGGATGTTTCAATTTTCAAAGTTCCACAACCAAAGGAAGGATATACCCACCTTAATTCTAAGTTCAAAGAAACTAAAATGCTAGTAGTTAGGTGATCAAATAGGCACAAATCCCCCTCATACTTTCTGATAGAAAAGAAGGGCTTCAAAGAGACTAGTGAGAAAACTCACAGGTCTTGGACTCCCTTAGAGCCATGTAATGCCTCCTGCCCTGCTGTGACACATCAAGCTCACTATGAAGATGGCTATGAAGAGGTGGAGAAATTTGACCGAGACCGAGATTGGCGACACCCTCAGGCAAACAATTACCAGAATCAACTCCCTTTAGGTACAACCATGAGGTGGCATTTGGAAGTTGATGGATGGCTGCAGCTTGTAAAGACACCGCAGAAAATTGTGTCATGGATGTCCCATTGAAATTCAACAAGTTGTTGTTCAACTCAACACTTGTTGTTGGGGCTGTGTTTCCGGAACCCCAGGTTTGACTTGACACTAGAGAGAGCACAGTTTGAATCAGTGACTCCAGTGTAACTTTCCACTAAGGGATGTTTGGAACCAAGGAAGCTTGTCCCACCACTCCCTGATCCTTGCAGGAAAAATTCAGATGGAGTGTCTGACCCTCCTTGCCGAGTGTTGTAGCATGGTTCCCGGGAGCCGGGTCGGTTGATCTTGGAGTTGGCAGTGTATTTCTTAAAGTAAGCTTGGGGTATGAATTAAATTCCATCAGCAAGCCACCGGCTAGATCATTGTTATATGTTAAACATGAGAGAAGCAGTTGAATGTTTTATATGGAATAGCAAAAACTGAAATTATTGATGCTTCCTAGGGATACATTAAACAGAGAGTGGTTTGCAATTGATGTTTTATTGATAATTTTAACCAAAAATAGGTGCAAAGAGTCTGCCATAGCGAAAGGTTAATATGGAGCTTGGTGGGGGCTTTTGTCGACGCTCATTATGGCCAGCAAGTCGCCTGCGGCAGCTACGTTTTCCTTGATCAAATTCAGAAAGAAGATGAAACCTGGGCAAGGGCTATGAAAGAGGATATTAGCTTTTCTGAAATATAAATGCTTCCAGATTTATATACAAAGAGAGTATGATCAGACACAAGATGTCTGAAATATAACTGCTACCAAGTTTAAGTAAAAGCATACTACAAAAGAGAACATGAAATGAAACAAGATTTGAGAATTTCTAACATGACAAAATTGCTTCTTAGCATTACATGCAATGTTGTCGATTTGTTATTACCATAGAATTGGAAGCATTTGAAGTATTTATACTTTCATTAAATTAAATGATCACATTACAAACGAGAGAATTTATCACTTATACTTCCTGACTGTAACAAAAGTACAGAACAAAGCTAATATGTATAAAACCAAGAACATACGTATATTTCCATAAGATGCAATTCCCATATCTTACAGAAATCTTAATGCATTGGATACAAGGGTTGTGATAGCATCAACAAAAACTCCTCTCAACATACAATCAGCGAACATCCCATGGTACCAAGATACTTCAAACTCAACTTCAATATGGATATCAATACTAAAACATAGATACCAAAAATTTCTCACTTGCTTCTTGCTCCACTCAAAGTCATAATCTTTAAGGAATTTCATTCACCGTCTTTGTCTCATATTCAGCTCCTTCTGGTCAAAGAGATACTGGAGACTCTTGTGGTCACTGAACACCACAAACTTGAAACCATATAGGTAGTGCCTCCAAATCTTTAGAGCAAAGACAATAGCTGCAAGTTCTAAATCATATGTAGGATAAGCCTCCTCGTGAGGTTTCAGTTGTCTGGAAGCATAGGCAACAACCTTTTTCTCCTGCATCAATACACATCCAAGCCCCCGCTTGGAAGCATCACAGTACACCTCAAAGCTTCCCTTAGGATCTGGAAGGGTCAACACTGGAGCTGTAGTCAACCTCTCCTTCAACTCCTGGAAACACTGCTCGCACTCATGGGTCCAAACAAATGGAACCCCTTTTCAGGTGATGCAAGTCAAAGGTAACATCAGCTGTGAGAACCCCTGAATAAACATTCGGTAGTAGCCTTCCAATCCAAGGAAACTCTGGATCTCAGATATGTCCTTAGGTCATTCCCTAGACATCACAGTCTCTATCTTACTGGTATCAACTGATACCCCAGCTGTAGAAATCACATGGGCAACGAATTTCACCTATGATAGCCAAAACTCGCACTTTGCCAACTTGGCATACAACTGATCATTCCTCAACGTCCGAAGAACAATCCTGAGATGCTCGGCATGCTCTGTCTCCGTCCTGGAGTAGATCAGTATGTCATCAATAAACACCACCACGAACTGATCTAAGAAAGGTCTGAATAGGGTTCATATAGTCCATGAACACTGCAGGGGCATTCGTCAGACCAAAGGGAGTGACTTGTTACTCATAGTGACCATACTGAGACCCGAAGGCTGTCTTTGGTATGTCTGTGGGCTTAATCCGAATCTGGTGATATTCGGATCTCAGGTCGATCTTGGAGAACACATAGGCTCCCCTCAACTGATCTAACAAATTATTAATCTGAGGCAAAGGATACTTATTCTTGATAGTAACCTTATTCAACTGCCTGTAATCAATTCATAATCTCATACTACCATCCTTCTTCTTCACGAAGATCACCGGTGCTCCCTACAGAGAAACACTCAGTCTGATAAACTGCTTGGACAACAAATCCTCCAACTGTACCTTCAGCTCTCCCAACTCAAGAGGAGCCATATGGTAAGGTGCTATAGATATTGGCCCTACACCAGGAACCAAATCAATGGAGAAATCAATCTCTCTCAGGTGGTAGTGGCGTAGTCTCCTTTGGAAATACATCCACGAACTCGCTCACCACCAGGATCTGCGACAGATCAACATTTGGCTTATCTTCTATCACACATGAGAAGATATAGCCTGAGCTCCTTCCCTTGTCGCTTTGCGAGCTTGCAAAATTGATAGGAAAGATGTGGAACTCGAACCAGCTCCATCAGAAGGCACAACAACCTTCTTGTTGCAACAGTCCAACATCACGCCATACTTGGCCAACCAATCCATACCTAGAATGATCTCAAGGGTAGGCATAGCTAGGTAGTACAAATCAATCGTGTACTCTTTGCCATCAAACTGAAACTGCACATCCTTGTAGTACATGCTCACTCGACACTGCTCCCTAGAAGCGGTGGTAACCTCCATAGAAGGAGAAAATCTGAACCTCTACAGGTTCAGCCGTAATGCAGTACGATCCTCAATGAAAGAATGAGTAGCTCCAGAGTCGAACAAGACTCTCACATCATAAACATCAATCAAAATAGTACCTCTGATCAAGTCAGGAGCTCTGGATGCCTCTCTGGCATCCACTGTGTAAATCCAGCCTGCGAGTGGTGCTACTGAAATAACTGGAGCGGCTAAAGCTTGACCGTCTGCCTGTGAACATTCTCTAGCATAGTGGCCATGCTTGCCACATCTATAATAAACAAGCTTACCAGTGGGGCACACTCCCCAATGATGCCTCCCACAAGTATCACACATGGCAGGTGGAACTAGTCTTTATGGCGCTCCTCTCTGACTAGGGCCCTTCTTGAACCTGTCAGTTGGATAATGAACTCTCAAATCTCTGCCCTTGCCCTTCCCGACGGGACCACTGGGTATCCTCACCTCCTGTCTCACAGAGGGAATAGGCTTACTGCCACTACGCCTCTTGATCATATCCTCCACCTGGCGACACTGTCGCACCAGGCTGCCCAAACCTCGGGATCCACTACCAGCAATCTTCTTCTTAATGCTCTCTCTAAGTCCTCTCTGGAACTTAGCAGTGAGAACCCCTGCATCAGGTAGAGCCCTCCAGAAATGCGCATACTTAGCCAACTCATTGAACTTGGCCAAGTACTCATCTATTGACATACGTCCCTGGACAAGGCTCTCAAACTCGGGCTGCTTCTACTCTCTAGCATCTTTGGGAAAATATTTGTCCAGGAACTATGCCTCAAAAGTCTGCCAGGTGATAACCTCACCCTGTCCTCTCAACAACTGTGAAGTGGTGACCCACCACTCATGCGCATCTCCCTGAAGCAAATATGTAGCGTAGAGAAGTCTCTGATGGTCTGGGCACTCCATCACTGTGAAGATCTTCTCTAAAGCCTGCAACCATCTAGCGGCAGCATCGGGATCATATCCCCCATGAAAAGATGGAGGGTCATGCTTGCGAAAAGTAATGAGCATCTTCCCTCTAGCAGTTGTATCCTCCTCAGCCTCAGCTTGGAACAACTGGTCCCCTCTATGGTGGCTAGGCCCATCAGAACGATGGCTACCTCCACCCAGGTGGCGACTACCCTCGCCCTCATAGGTAGGTGGTGGAAAGGGTACTCTGTCCTCTCTCTGCAGAGATCTCAACTCTGCCATCAACTCCTCATTGGCCTTCGCCAATGCCTCATTCGCATGTCTGCTTGCAACCAACTCATGCTACATAGCTGCCAAGACAGCTGTCAATGGGTCAAGCTGTGCATCGGCACCCGCCGTCTCACTGTTGTTCTGGGTCCTCACCATGTCACTACACATGTCACACAAAGAATGAGTTGATCAGGCCCACACTCAGTGACCACACATGCAATAGTCATAATGAACACCTAAAATAGTTGTGAATAACACATAAATCACCATACATATGCTTCCCTAGGAAAACTGCTCTGATATCATAAAAATGTAATGCCCCGTATGCATCAAGTTCATTAACATTCATTTATGATCGTTAAGCAAAGCAAGTAACTAAAGCTAATTAATTCGGAAGCAATAAACATAATGACGTCATCAAACGTCATCAACAAAATATCTTTACATTATGTATGGTAATTACTCGCATTATACAACCAGAGGACCAAAATAAGCCATATATATATATATATATCTCAGTAAATGTATCTCAACAATGGCTGTACAAAATAAGGTATCACATACCCAGTCCTCTCAACATACATCCATATCTCTCAAGATATACAACATATACACAATGCACATTAACTGTGCATCTTCCCCTCAGGGGTACAAAATACAGGCACAACAAAATAATGAGCCAACATGCTCTCAAAATATATGCCTAAGGTTCACATAGAACCATATCCCTACTCGGGCCTCTTGCCCTGGGATCCACCATCCGCTCGCTGAGCATCACCTGCAAAATATAATCCCCACACACGGGGTGAGATACAAATCTCAGTAAACTCAGGGTTCTTGGAGGTTTCTCCTCCCCCTAGTTCACTTCCATGACATATAGTATCAAAATTGGCATCACACCATCTAGCCATCAAGGCTCTCATAAAACACATCACATGTGTATCACAACACAAGTGTCAATCCGTTGGGCGCTACCAACATCAGGAATGCAACCAGATATAGCACACACACATATATATATATATATAATTGGCTGAGGAAGATCATCTACTAAAGGGCACATTCTCTCAGGACTTATTCACAACAGAGTATATATATATATATATATATATATATATCACATATAACATTGCCTAAGAAAGATCATCTACGGAAGGGCACATTCTCTCAGGACTTTCCGCATCATTGCCTGAGAAAGATCATCCACTTAAGGAAATATTCTCTCAGGACTCAGCACACATTGCCTGAGAAAGATCCTCCACTTAAGGGCACATTCCCTCAGAACTTTATATCAATGCCTGAGAAATATCATCCACTGAAGCTCACATTCTCTCAGGACATTACTCATACATATATGGTACTTTCCAAAAAAAGATCATTCACTTAAGGGCACATTTCCAAAGGAAGTCTATAAGTAATCTATTCTACTAGCCAGAGAATCTCATCAATCATACAACATATCATCACAGTGTATATCATATACATGTTCTCAACAAAAGCAGTAACATACAATTTCAATACCACATGCATCATGACATACAATAACCATCACTCCCTCGGAGTATGGTGGAACACAGACAATGGGAAACACTCCCAAGAACAAAGAGTTTACCTGCTTTAAGCGCTACACTGGCTCTCCCAACCTCATGGTCATAACCACCAACAACCTCTCTATCACGCCCTACATAAGACATACAACAAATCAATAACGGTTCTCAACCGTTAGAACGAAAAGAAACGCGATTCTATTCCATTATAAATCTCTTTTTCCTCTATTTTCAAGTTAGAGAACTAGTCACCTAATTAGTGACTGACATACCCCAGCAGGATCTATCTCGGTCTAACTAAGACACTAGAGTCTCACTAAGACTCTGCATCAACTAATTCAAAAGAGGGACTCGGGAATTGTTTATTTCATTTGTTCAACCAAGGTTCCTAAAATTAGTGTGATGCATGGTTGGTTGGAGTATTGGAGCATTTGAAATTTTAAAAAAATGAAAGGTTAAGATCTTGTTCTTAAAACAAATAATTGGTGTTTACATTAACAATTCAGACAATAGCATTGCAATTAAGAAAACCTTTTGGATTACAGTTTGTAAACGTTGCAAAAATATCCCAATAATTACATGTTTCAATTTAAGTTTTCAAGTTAAATTTAATCTCAAATATAATTTTGGAAAAAAAATTAAATATAATGTTAAATTCATTTTTCTCTTCAAACAAGGTTTGGAGTTCTCCTACGGCAAACTAAACATAGCCTAATTATATTAATACTCTGGAGAGAGAAAAAGAAAGTTAGATCAAGTATAATTTAATATAAAAATCTGACATTATTTATAATATGTATTTGATATATTTTTTAAAATATATCATAAAAAAGATTGATGTAAGTTGAAGATATAAAAACATTCATGTATTTGTACAATTTTTTATTATTTAAAATTTAACTCCTCTAAATAAAATAATAATAATCTTAATATTAATAAAACATAATAATTAATATTGTAATCGTAATGTTTTATTATTATTATATGCATTTAATGTTAATCAACACACTTTTATTAATAATGTAGCAATAAATTATTCATTTTAAAAATATGCACATTCTTTTTTGTTTGTAGAATTATTGTTTAAACTCATACCGTTATTTGTTTTGAAAGAAATAGGAAGGACTGACATAAGATGG
>PYAF01003414.1:202844-225756 GCA_007407185.1 Glycine tomentella | reverse complement strand
AATATATTATTATCTTAAAAAATTAAATAAGTAATTATTTGAATCAATTTACAAATTATTAGTTATATTATTAATACTTAAACCAAATAAAGAATAAATTAAACTACATCATACCTATAATATATCAAAATGATTTTCTATTAATTTTATCACTATGTATAATAAATTGATCTTATGGTTATAATATTTTGTATATATGTGATAACTTTAACATATTAACCTAATTAATTTAATTTAAAAATATGCTTTATAAAATAAGATTTTGTCACGTGGACAGATATCACTTTTTTTTAAGATTAATCATCAACAAAATCATTAAATACTTTATACAAATAACACAGTCAACAAGAAAAGAAAAAAATAAACTAAATAATTTTTTTAAAAAGAAAGTGAAAAGGAAATATGCAATACTTCACCAAAGTGAAGGAGATCTTACTTTGGACAATGCTCCCAATGATAACAATTATTTAGAGCATGTGAATATAAAAATATTTTAAAATATTTATTGACATATCTACTGTCATAATACTTATTAAAATTTAAACTAAATAATTAATAATATATTAAATTAACATCTAACCACTCTAAAGTAACAAGACAGCGTTACAACGAAATGTCTTAACTGGTTCGATGACATTATTCAAGTGACTTATCAACGTAAACATTAATAGAATATAGAATGCAACATAAAGAAGATTGACGAATATGGAGAAATAAGGAATACTTTCATTAAAGTTGAAAAATAACTTTACATGGCTGCCAAAGGCCAAAAGTACAAAAGAAGAAAAAGGAGAAAAGCAGCCTATACATTAGCTGCATCAATAGCAGTCTCCTTAGTGGAACCAAGCTCCTCCTCATCAACCAAGGCATCATCCTTCATATCCATGAAAGGATCAAATTGACCCAAGTCGAGGTCCTTCACAAAGAGGCCAGCTTGGCGCTCCATTTTGAAGAAGCCTTTCTCGTGTTACTCCACTGCTTCCTGCTTGTACACCTTCAACTCCTCGTCAAGCTCCTTGCTAACTGCCATTTCAGACGAAAGCTCAACCTGAGTCTCCCCCATCCTCTCCTCTAGACTCGTCACCTTCTCAGTTAGCTCCATCTCGACAGCGAGTCCACCCTCGTCATCCTTCAACTTCACCTCCAACTCGGCCACCTTCTCCTTCTCAGCAACAGCCTTAGCAGCAATTTCCCTGCCGTGAACGACCAGCTCATCACCATCAAGCCTAGTCCGCAACAACTTGGAAAAAGCTTCACTAGTCTCGATGGATAGCTGACGGTTGCACCTAACAATCTCAGCAAGGGCCACCACGGCGCCATTCAATCTATTACGCTCCATCCGCCAAACATTACGGACAACACCTTTCAACTTGTTGTAATCTTACTCCAAGGAAGTAGCTCTGCTCATAGCCTCTTGATGCATCTGTTTGTGCTCTTCTGTAATGGCGAGACCCCTTTGTAGAAAATTTTTGAGAGCATCAAGCGAGTGTTGAGAACCGACCGACCTAATCAGATTCTTATCAAAGAGGGTCGACAGTCTTCGCTCAAGTCTATGCCCAACACTCCATAAAGAGTCAACCTCCCTTGGAGCATTCATAAACTCGAGGGAGGTGACAGGACGAGCAGTAGGCGGTGACTTGCAGATGAAGGAGGCGAAGAAGGAGATAGAGTAGCAATAATAGGAGAAACAGGTCGGGAGGTGGGCAGAGTCGGAGCGGCAGCTATAGGAGGCATAGTAGCGGCAACGACAGGAGGAGACGAAGCTACGACAATAGGAGAAGCAGCAAGAGGAGCAGTGGCAGCAACCACCACAGGCTTTGGAGCCCGGACATGAGGAGGAGAAGTAGGCAGAAGCCCGGCAGCGTCCCTCATTGCGCGCAGGCTACGAGGGGCATAGATGGCCCAGGACTTCTTGCGCCCAGACGTCCCAGCACCCTCGTCTCTCTTCCTCTTAGGCAGCTCGGAAGGAGAGGGGCTAGGGAAAGCAGCAGCTACATTAGCAGGGCCAACCCAAGCAGGTTCTCTAGCTGGGGGGAATAGAGGGCAACACAACATCGCCACCCACATTTCTTACCAGTGGCCTCCACTGGAAATTGCCCATGATACCTGCAAAAACACAAAAAAACACATAAGTGTTTAAGTACCGTTCCTCCATAACTTCCACTGCTTGTGTAAATGTCCTTCGCTCGACGTTGCAGATGACAGCCCCTTCGAACGCCTACAAGGTCATCGTCGAGCCCTGCGGGGAAGATGACTTTCCCTGCTTGAGGGCGACGCCGGGCGCTCTGTCCTTCTTTTTCATGTATCAATGCCTCTTCTAAGTGTTGGGTCTTCTTCTCTCCTTCTCTCCATTTCAATGTGCTCTGCTGGAGTACTTAAATGTGGTCCCCTCCCAACTTCACCCTAACATTTGGGCAGTACTGCGGGCCTTTGAGATTTTGTGTTCTCATTTGCACATTCGTGCTACTATTCCCCTTTTCTTGTTTTTTTTCCAGACCAAGTTGTCTGGGAAGGTTGCTTGGGTCTCCTTGCACAATGTCTCAAAAAAGTTGTTTGAGGTTGACACCAACGTCTTTTGTCGCTTTAAGGACTGATTCTTCAAGGTTCGTGAAAGTGGTGTCATGGCTGATGGGTTGCCTTTGATACGCAACAAGGATGGGGAGGCTCGCTTCCCCTTCTACTGGCAGGCTAACCCTAGTAGGTTCAGGTCCTTTGATGAGGACATGCTGACCCTTGTGGAAAGGTCTGACAAGGAAACCTTGGAGTTGTTGTCGGCCTCCTTGGACACGCGTGCCATTTTGTCGCTGCTTTCGACCGATGACCTCTCTGCCGCACTGGACGATACTTTTCCTTCCTTATAACTTATTTGCTTTCTGATGTGCGAACTTTGATATTTATGTGTTTATTTTTTTGTGTTTTTGCAAGTATCATCGGCAACTTCTAGTGGAGGCCACTGGTGAGGAATGTGGGTGGCGATGTTGTGCGCTGCCATCTATTGCTCCCCAACTAGAGAAGAGGGTCGACCCACTGCTCGGGTTGGCCCTGCTGATGTAGCTGCTGCTTTCGCTAGCCCCTCTCCTTTCGAGCTACCAAAGAGGAAGAAAGACGAGAGTGCTGGGACATCTGGGTGCAAGAAGTCTCGGGCCGTCTATGCCCCTCGTAGCTTGCGTGCAATGAGGGAGGCTGTTAGGCTTCTGCTTACTTCCCTTCCTCCTGTCCAGGCTTCGAAGCTTGTGGTGGTTGCTGCCACTACTTCTCCTGCTGCTGTTGTTGTGCCTCCCATGGCTGCCGCTCTGACTCCCCACCTCCCGACTTACTTCTCCAGCTATTGCTACTCCTCCGTAATGCTTGGCGGGCAGAGCGTAACAGATTGAACGGTGTCGTGGTGGCCCTTGTCGAGGCCGTTAGGTGTAACCATCAGCTATCCATCAAGATTAGTGAAGCTTTGTCCAAGTTGTTGCAGACTAGGCTTGATGGTGATGAGCCGGTTGTTCGCAGCAGGGCAATTGCTGCTAAGGCTAATAAGACTGTTGCTGAGAAGGAGGAGCTGGCAAAGAAGGTGGCGGAGTTGGAGGTGAAGTTGAAGGATGCCGAGGGTGGACTCACTGTTGAGATGGAGCTAGCTGAGAAGGTGGCGAGTCTAGAGGAAAGGATGAGGGAGACTCAAGTTGAGCTTTCATCTGAAATGGCGATCAGCAAGGAGCTTGACGAGGAGTTGAAGGTGTATAAGCGGGAAGCAGTGGAGCAGCATGAGAAAGGCTTCTTCAAGGCTATGCACCAAGTTGGCCTCTTTGCGAAGGACCTTGACTTGGGTCAGTTTGATTCTTTCAAGGATGTGAAGGATGGTGCCTTGGTTGTTGAGGAAAAGCTTGGTTCCGTTGAGGAGATCGTTAGTGATGCAGCTGATGTGTAGGCTGCTTTTGTCTTTTTGCTTCTTTTGTACTTTTGGCCGTTGGTTGCCATGTAAAGTTATTTTTAAACTTTAATGAAAGTATTCCTTATTTCTCCATCTTCGTCAATCTTTTTTATGTTGCATTCTGTCTTCTCTTGAGTTTTGCATGTCATGAAGTAATGTTGGGTTCCTGTTGAGGCTCTCATTACCAGTATATACTAAGAATATATCTTAGGTTTATAAATGTCGAGGTTTGACCATGGACATTTGTTGTTGAACTCTTGTTTCTGCACTTGGCTAAGTGTTTAGCCTATTGTGTCAAGGTTCATGTGAAATTTGGAATGTCAAGGGTAAACTTTGGACATCGTTTCTTGCAAAAAAAATAACCCTATGGTCCTGCATGTCGAGGTTCCATAGAAGTTTAGAGTATTGAGGGCGGACCCTGGATTTTGGTACCAAGAATGTTTCTTGGGTTTTTGTGTAGCTTGTATTCCTGTGCAAATAAAATTTATGAGCACTGAAATCATCAAAGTCACGCTTTAAATACCTTGTGTTTCTGTGATGGATAATTAGGTGAATATGACGTTGACCACGGGTGGACCTCAATCTTTGAAAATTGCAAGTTACTAAGTGTTGTTGATAACTATGTAGGTTCAAATATAGACTTCGAACACCTTTTTCTGCAACAAACAATCCTATGGTTCGTCATGTCGAGGTTCCATAGTGTGTAATAGTACCAAGATAGTTTTCTTGGGTTTTAAGAGACCAAGGGTGGACCCTGGCTTCTATGTGCGAAGTATGTATCTTGGGCTTTTATGTTCCTGAGAACTTATATTCCTGCAAGAAAGATAATATAGAAATAATAACCTATGTCGGGTAGTCATGGTTGTACCTTAAATTTGTTAAGGCTGATACCAGTGTAGTCGTGTAAGCTAGGTTTTGTCGAGATTCACCAAGGTGTGATCTTGGGTTTGTGGTCCTAAGAGCTGGTCTTGGATCCATGATTCATTAAGAATGTACCAGCGGCTTGTCTGCCCTGGGTTTTTAGAGGTTGACCAAAACCTTAGGATTTATGAACCTTGACGATTTACCGTAGTTTTGTTTTACAGACCTGTAAATTGCCAAGACGAATCTTGGGCTTGGTAAGGTCGACCAAAGCTTTAGGCTTACGAACCTTGACGGTTCAGCTTAGTTTGGTTTTTCAAACCTGTAAATTGCCAAGACGGATCTTGGGCTTTGTAAGGTCAACCAAAGCTTTAGGGTTACGAACCTTGACAGTTCGACATTGTTTGGGTTTACAAACCTGTAAATTTCCAAGACGGATCTTGGGCTTTGTAAGGTCGACCAAAGCTTTAGGCTTACAAACCTTGTTTGTTCGGCATAGTTTGGATTTATAAACCTGTAAATTCCCAAAATGGATCTTGGGCTTTGTAAGGTCGACCAAAGCTTTAGGCTTACGAACCTTGACGGTCCGTCATAGTTTGGGTTTAAAAACCTGTAAATTGCCAAGACGGATCTTAAGCTTTGTAAGGTCGACCAAAGCTTTAGGCTTACGAACCTTGATGGTTCAGCTTAGTTTGGTTTTACAAACCTGTAAATTGGCAAGACGGATCTTGGGCTTTGTAAGGTCGACCAAAGCTTTAGGCTTACGAACCTTGACGGTTCGCCGTAGTTTGGGTTTACAAACCTGTAAATTTCCAAGATGGATCTTGGGCTTTGTAAGGTTGAACAATGCTTTAGGCTTACGAACCTTGACGGTCTGTCATGGTTTGGGTTTACAAACCTGTAAATTGCCAAGACGAATCTTAAGCTTTGTAAGGTCGACCAAAGCTTTAGGCTTACGAACCTTGACGATTCAGCTTAGTTTGGTTTTACAAAACTGTAAATTGCCAAGACAGATCTTGGGCTTTGTAAGGTCGACCAAAGCTTTAGGCTTACGAACCTTGGTTGTTCGGCATAGTTTGGATTTATAAACCTAAAAATTGCCAAGACGGATCTTGGGCTTTGTAAGGTCGACCAATGCTTAAGGCTTACGAACCTTGACGGTCTGTCATAATTTGGGTTTACAAACCTGTAAATTGCCAAGACGGATCTTAAGCTTTGTAAGGTCGACCAAAGCTTTAGGCTTACGAACCTTGACAGTTTGGCGTGGTTTGGATTTACAAACCTGTAAATTGCCAAGATGGATCTTGGGCTTTGTAAGGTCGACCAATGCTTTAGGCTTATGAACCTTGACGGTCCATCATAGTTTGGGTTTACAAACCTGTAAATTGCCAAGACGGATATTAAGCTTTGTAAGGTCGACCAAAGCTTTAGGCTTACGAACCTTGACGGTTCAGCTTAGTTTGGTTTTACAAACCTGTAAATTGCCAAGACGGATCTTGGGCTTTGTAAGGTCGACCAAAGCTTTAGGCTTACAAACATTGATGGTACGGCGTAGTTTGGGTTTACAAACCTGTAAATTTCCAAGACGGATCTTGGGCTTTGTAAGGTCGACCAAAGCTTAAGGCTTACGAACCTTTGTTGTTTGGCATAGTTTGGATTTATAAACCTGTAAACTGCCAAGACGGATCTTGGGTTTTGTAAGGTCGGCCAATGCTTAAGGTTTATGAACCTTGACGGTCTGTCATAGTTTGGGTTTAAAAACCTGTAAATTGCCAAGATGGATCTTAAGCTTTGTAAGTTCGACCAGAGCTTTAGGCTGACGAACCTTGACGGTTCAGCTTAGTTTGGTTTTATAAACCTGTAAATTGCCAAGAAGGATCTTGGGCTTTCTAAGGTCGACCAAAGCTTTAGGCTGACGAACCTTGGTGGTTGGGCATAGTTTGGATTTATAAACCTGTGAATTGCCAAAACGGATCTTGGGCTTTGTAAGGTCGACCAAAGCTTTAGGCTTACGAACCTTGACGGTCCGTCATAGTTTGGGTTTAATCAAACTGTAAATTGCCAAGATGGATCTTAAGCTTTGTAAGGTTGACCAAAGCTTTAGGTTTACGAACCTTGATGGTTTGGCTTAGTTTGGTTTTACAAACCGGTAAATTGCCATGACGGATCTTGGCCTTTGTAAGGTCGACCAAAGCTTTAGGCTTACGAACCATGACGGTCCGTCATAGTTTGGGTTTAATCAAACTGTAAATTGTCAAGATGGATCTTAAGCTTTATAAGGTTGACCAAAGCTTTAGGTTTATGAACCTTGACGGTTCGGCTTAGTTTTGTTTTATAAACCTGTAAATTGCCAAGACGGATCTTGGGCTTTGTAAGGTCGACCAAGGCTTTAGGCTTACGAACCTTGACGGTTCGGCGTTGTTTGGGTATACAAACCTGTAAATTTCCAAGACAGATCTTGGGCTTTGTAAGGTCGACCAAAGCTTTAGGCTTACGAACCTTGACGGTCTGTCATAGTTTAGGTTTACAAACCTGTAAATTGCCAAGACGGATCTTAAGCTTTGTAAGATCGACCAAAGCTTTAGGCTTACAAACCTTGACGGTTCAGCTTAGTTTTGTTTTACAAACATGTAAGTTGACAAGACGGATCTTGGGCTTTGTAAGGTCGACCAATGCTTTAGGCTTACGAAACTTGACGGTTCATCGTAGTTTGGGTTTACAAACCTGTAAATTTCCAAGACGGATCTTGGGCTTTGTAAGGTGGAACAATGCTTTAGGCTTACGAACCTTGACGGTTTGGCGTAGTTTAGATGTACAAACCTGTAAATTGCCAACACGGATCTTGGGCTTTGTAAGGTTAACCAAAGCTTTAGGCTTATGAACCTTGACTGTTCGGCGTAGTTTGGGTTTACAAACCTGTAAATTTCCAAGACGGATCTTGGGCTTTGTAAGGCTGACCAAAGCTTTAGGCTTACGAACCTTGGTTGTTCGGCATAGTTTGGATTTATAAACCTGTAAATTGCCAAGACAGATCTTGGGCTTTGTAAGGTCGACCAATGCTTTAGGCTTACGAACCTTGACGGTATGTCATAGTTTGGGTTTACAAACCTGTAAATTGCCAAGACAGATCTTAAGCTTTGTAAGGTCGACCAAATCTTTAGGCTTACGAACCTTGACGATTCAGCTTAGTTTGGTTTTACAAACCTATAAATTGCCAAGACGGATCTTGGGCTTTGTAAGGTCAACCAATGCTTTAGGCTTACGAACCTTGATGGTTCGGCGTAGTTTGGGTTTACAAACCTGTAAATTTCCTAGACGGATCTTGGGCTTTGTAAGGTTGAACAAAATAGGCTTACGAACCTTGATGGTTTGGCGTAGTTTAGATTTAATAATATGTAAATTGCCAAGATGGATCTTGGGCTTTGTAAGGTTGACCAATGCTTTAGGCTTACGAACCTTGGTGGTTCGGCATAGTTTGGATTTATAAACCCTTGGAGAGTACCAAGATTCTTCTGCCCTGGATTTTAGTAAGGATTGCCTAGGGTAGACCTTGGCAAGTAGTACTATAACATGGTTCGGGGATTTTGTCAAGGCTGGACCTGGAGAATGAGTAGGCGATAGTTCCTGATTGTCAAAATCTTGCAATATTGACGTAAGTAAAAAGGAAAAGAGTATATGTTTTATTAATATGACATTTAATGTACATATTCCCTCTATTATTCCTCGGATGAGCCTTGTTAAAACCTTTCAAGCCAAAACCCAGTGGGACAAAAGACTTGAATAGGAAAAAGAGTACGTAATCCGGTCTTGAACTCCTTAGCTAAAGTAGAACTTCAAGTGGGTAGCATTCTAAGTTCTTGGAATGTCTTGACCACTGAGTTCCTGCAGTTTTTAGGCGTCATTATTCAAGTTGGTGATGACTCTGAACGGGCCTTCCCAGTTTGGTCCAAGCTTGCCTACACGAGGATCCTTCCTGTCTTCACCTCGGACACGCTAGACTAGATCGCTTGATTGGAAAGTTTGAGGTTGAACTTTAGAATTGTATCTTCTCGTTCTGCGGAGATTGGCAACTTCTTTGTTAATTCTGGCTTTGTCTCAAATCTATTCATTGGTGTCCAATTTGACTCTCATGTTTTCCTCGTTACACTTCCTGAAAGAGCATCTTTCTTGTCGAAGGTTCCCCTAGCTAAACGAGGATCATGGCGTCAGTGCCATATGTAAGGTGGAAAGGGTTTCCTTTGTAGTGCTTTGAGGTGTGCAATGGTAAGCCCAAAGTATGCTGGAGAGTTCTTCCTTCCAGAGACCTTTAGACTTGTCCAATCTGGTGCGAAGGGCTCAGAGAATGACTCTGTTTGCAGCTTCCACCTGACCGTTAATATGAGGGTGTTCAACAGAGGTGACCAGGTGCTTGATACCCAGTCGTGTGAGGAAGTCTTTGTAGCTCTGTGCTTTGAATTTCATACCATTGTCAGTAACGATAGCATAAGGTAGACCGTATCTGCATACGAGATGCTTTCAGGTGAAGGTTTCGACTTCGCTGGTCATTATTTCTCGTAGTGGCTTTGCCTCGATCCACTTGGTAAAGTAGTCGATTGCCACTAGCAAGAATTTGACCATTCCTGGAGCTTTAGGGAATGGTCCCAAGATGTCCATCCCCATATAGCAAAAGGCCATGGGAAAGAGATGGTATAAAGGATGTCCATTCCGCAAACTCCTGAACCTTTTGTATTTCTGTGTGAACTCGAAGACATCAGTCCTGAGTGTTGGCCAGTAGTATCATGCTCGTACTACCTTAGTGGTGAGGGAGCATCCCCCTGTATAGAGGCCACATATTCCTTCATGGAGTTCCCTTAGGACGTAGTTTGCTTGTTGGTTGTCCAGGCACTTGAATAGAGGTGTTGTTAGCCCTGTCTTGAATAATTTACCATCGATGATGACGTAGTAACTGGCTTTTCTCTTTATACGTCGGGCCTCATTTTCATCCACGAGGAGTGTTCCCTTTAAGAGAAAGTCTCTGTAAGGGGTCATCCAATTGGGTTCATCCAATTCGATAGTCATTACCGCTTGGGTGTCAATGGTGGGTTTCTGGAGTGTTTCTTGGATGATTGTTTTGAGGTGCCCAGTCTTTTTGGTACTAGCCAGTTTTGATAGCAAGTCAGCCCTAGTATTACTCTCTCGTGGTATGTGATACATCTCGAAACACTTAAAACTGTCAATGAGTGTTTTGGCTAGATAGTAAAACTGGAGGAGTATGGCTTCTTTGGTTTGATACTTGTCTGCTATCTGTCCCTAGATGAGCTGTGAGTCAGAGTAGCACATCAGACATTGAGCCCCAACTTCTTTTGCAAGTTTTAGTCTTGATATAAGTCCCTCGTACTCAGCTTGGTTGTTTGAGGCTTTGAAGTTAAGCTTTAGAGCTTGTTCTAGCGAGATATTGTCATGTACTTCAAGTATAATGTCTGCTCCATTTCCTTGTACGTTGGATGCTCCATCCACGTAAAGGTTCCACCAGTCTAGGGTGGATTTGTCTTTTCCTGCAAATTCTGCCAGAATGTATGCCATGAATTGCGTCTTCATGGGACCACGTGGTTCATATCGAATATCAAATTCTGACAGTTCGACTGACCATGCCACCATTCTGCCCGCCAGTTCTGGTTTCCGTAGTACCCGTTTGACAGGATAGTTAGTCTTAACTATCTCTTGGTGACTTTGGAAATAAGGCCGAAGGTGCTTGGCAGAGGTGACTAGTGCCAAGGCTATCTTTTCAATCATCTGATAATGTTTATTGGCATCATATAACATGCGGCTAGTAAAATAAATAGGGAGTTGGTGCTTCCCTTCTTCTTGGACAAGTGCTGAGCTGACAGCCTTATCCACCACAGAGAGGTATAAGGGCAATCGTGTCCCCTGTCGAGGTCGGCTCAAGATAGGTGGTGCAACAATTGTCTTTCTGAATGCCTCGAAGGCTTGCTCACAAGTGTCATCCTAGAGGAATGGTTCTGTCTTATTGAGAAGCTAGTAGAAAGGTTTTGCTTTCTCAACAAGTTTTGGGAGGAATCTTGACAGGGCCGCTAGTCTGCCGTTCAATTTTTGAATTTCGTTGACGTTGGTCGGGCTATACATTTGTAGTATGCCGAGCATTTGTACGAGTTGGCTTCAATTCCTCGCTGAGTGATCATGAAACCAAAGAACTTACCGCCTCCCACTCCAATGTGCATTTTTCAGGGTTGAGACTCATGTCATACTTCTGTACCTCTTTGAATACCTCTTTTCGGGGTTGGGACTTGGTGACCATGTCATCAACATAGTCCTTGATGTTGCATTCGATCTGTTTTCTAAAGACACGATCCATCAGTCATGGTAGGGGATTTCATCTTCAAATGAGGCGTAGAGACAATAGCTCTGAGGTCATTCAGTGTTTTTCTACCAATCAAGATGAGGTACGATGTGTCAGTATCTACAATATTGTACCTGATAGTAAAGCTTCTTGATAATGAACCCTGACCGAAAGTGGTCATTAGGTCAACATAGCCCAGGGTTTCTGCTCTTTCTCCTGCAAAGCTTAGGAGTGGTCCTAGGTAAGGCTGAATAAAGCTTGCTGAGATTTCCAGTTTACGAAAGGTCTTCAGGTATAAAACATTTGCGGAGATGCCCTGATCAAGGAGTACTTTTGTAACTTAATAGTTGGCGATTATAAGGGATACAACCATGGGGTCGTCTTGGTTGACAGGATTAATTCCCTTGAAATCCGCATCAGTGAATGTGATGGGAGTTAAACTCCACAGTGGGAGAGCGTCGACATAGTTTATATTTGTTGAATTCAGGGGCAGCTGCTTGAAGCATAAGCAATATTGATTCAAGTCTAAAGTTTTGAGCTTTCAAACATGCAAATGACAACTTGGAGATTAATTAGGATAAAATGTAAGAGAAAAGCAATTCTGATGATCCTAAAGCATTGCATTCATTCTAATTCATAAATAACTTATAATGGTTTAATAAAAATCACAAGGCTTTCATAAAATGGTTAAGTTTCAAACATGTTTTAAAGATTTTTGGAAAAATGATTTTCTTACTATTTTAATCGATTACAACATCGTAATAATTGATTACATATCAGTTTAATCGATTATAATACCTTTGATTTCTAGAAAACTGCCTTGTTGAACATTTTAATCGATTACCTAATGGGTAGTAATCGATTACATACTTGTATATGTATTTAAAGATTTGCTGGGATAATCGATTACCAGTATATAGTAATCGATTACATAGGCTTATCTGAAAATAGCCTCTTCCTGCTTTAATCGATTACCATAGATGGTAACTGATTACATGTTGTGTTTAAACTCTAAATTTTGTACTAGATAATCGATTACCTCGATTAGTAATCGATTACACAATGTAATTAGAAAGGCTATGGCTTCTGCTTTAATCGATTACCATTTCTAGTAATCGATTACTCTGTTTCTATGACTAATATGTTTTCCTGGTTTAATCGATTACCAAGGTTAGTAATCGATTACATAGTGTATTTTGAAAAAAATGGATCTTCTGTCTTAATCGATTACAAGACAGAATAATCGATTATTTGTTTTGTTGTAGAAATTCCAAAAAAGCTTATGAACATTTTAATCGATTATATTCTTAGATTAATCGATTACATAAGCAAAATAATCGATTATTAGACGTGTATTAATCGATTAAAGCTGTTACGTTTTTCTGTTATAAATAGGAAATCACTTTGCTTGATTTTAAAAACGTTGTATACTGATACCCATTAAGCCAAAACAGTTCTAAAAGCCTTTCTCAGTGTTTTCAAAGGATTTTTACATGCTTGCTCTATTTCTACATTGATCATGAGATTGTGAGTCAATCTTGAGCAAGATTTCATTCAAGGTTAAGGGAAGCTGATTCAATTTGTTAATTCAACCTATGTTAATCCATCATTTGCATTGTTAATCATTGGATCACCAGGTTGTTCCTCTCCTTAATCTTTCTGTAATTTTTGTTTTGATTTTGGATGTAATTTTTGGTATATTGTAATTGGGATTCTTGCTTGTAAACTAGTGATAGGGTTTCTCTTGGGGTTGTGCTGAGTAGTGTTCTCAGTGGGTTTGTCTCTAAGAATCTAATAGTGTTTTAGATTTCTGTACTTATTTAGAGTTGATAAAGGGAGACTTTGTAATTACTTGTAAGAACAGAAAATTGCAATAATGGAACTCCATTCTAGTGTTGAGTGGAAGAAAACTGGATGTAGCTTCATAGTGTTTGAAGTGAACCAGTATAAATCTTTTGTATTTTGATTCTTATCTCTATCTTGATCATATTCTGTCAATCTTGATTGTTTAGTTTTTCTTATCAATTAAAACTTTGAGTTATTCGTTACCTTGGGCTGAGCATTTGATTGAATAAGGTTTCTTGGTTTCAAAAGTGATAAAGATCCTAAGGGAAACTCTGATTTTGTTTAAGAAAATTTTTTTAATTTACCAAGCCTAACCAATTCACCCCCCTCTTGGTTAAGTGTGAAGTGTTCCTATATTCTACAATTGGCATCAAGAGCTGGTTCTTGAAAGTTACTCAAGATCACTACTTTCTTTCAAAAATGAATACTTTACAAATAACCTTCAAGGAAGGTGCTTCTTTAAACAGACCTCCTTTGTTTGAAGGGGAGAATTTCAGTTTTTGGAAAAATAGGATGAAGATCTTTATTCAATCTAATGACCCAGGTGCTTGGAATGCAATAGAAAAAGGTCCTAGGGCACCCATCAAAATGGTTGATAATAACATGATTCCCAAAGAGTGGGATAAGATGAATGATGAAGAAAAGAGGATTGCTCAATATGATTTTAAGGTAAAGAATATGATAACTTCTGCTCTTTCTTCTGATGAATTCTTTAGAATAGTTAGATGTACTAGTGCCAAGGAGATGTGGGAGATGCTAGAGATTACTCATGAAGGAACTGAAGAAGTGAGGAGATCAAGAAAGCACTCTTTGATACATGAATATGAGATGTTCAAAATGAATCAAAATGAAAGCATTTCTCAACTCCAAACAAGATTCACACACATAGTGAACCATCTTTTGGGACTTGGAAAGACTTTTGATGTTGAGGAATTAAACATTAAAATCTTGAAGTGTCTCACTAGAGCATGGCAACCAAAAGTGACAGCTATCAAAGAATCCAAAGATCTATCACAAATGACCATGGATGCTCTCTTTGGTAAGTTACTTGAGTATGAATTAGAATTATCTCAACTAACCTTTGGTGAAGATGCAGATAGAAAAGGCAAAGGAATTGCACTAAAGGCTGCAACACCTAAGGTGGAAAAAGAAGAAAACTGAAGTGATGAGGAAGATAAAGAAAACATAAACTTACTTATGAAAAAGTTCAGCAAGTTTCTAAAGAAGAATAAGGACAAAAGATTCTCAAGAAATAACAAGAGCAATACCAACAACAACAGTAGTAACATCAAAAAAGTTGACAATAACTTCACATGCTTTGAATGTGGGAAACTTGGCCATATAAAGTCAGAATGTTCAATCTACTTGAAGAAACAACAAAGTGACAACAAAGACAAGAGAGAAGCAAAGCCAAGAAGAGCCTATATTGCTTGGGAGGACAATGATTCTACAACTTCCGAATCCTCCACTGAATTAGAGGAAGCTAACATGTGCCTTACTTCAATTGTCAATGAAGGGAATGATGATCTCTTAGAAGAAGAAGATGAGGCAACCTTTGAACTTGATCAAGCTATTTTTGCTTTTCAAGAGATGCATAAAGAGGCTAAAAAGCTTGCTAAATTCAACAATAAGCTTAAGAAAAATATTGAAAATCATCTTGCAAAAATAATGGAATTACAAACTGAAGTTTGTAACTTAAAGGAAGAAAATGAAAAACTTACTTCAAGCTATAAATCAAGTGGTTGTATTTGTGCCTCTTCCTCTACAACTATTGACAAATATGAAATGCTACAAAAAGTTTTTGATGAGTATAGATTTAATCAAGAAGAGAAATATATGCAGATTATTTCAAAGAACAATGAGTTGATTGATATCTTGGAAAAACTCAACAAAGAAAAATGTGATTTAAATGATATGTTGAGTGCTTAAAAACAGTTTGGTGACACTTCTGGATTGGGATACAAAAAAAAGTTTTAAAAATGTTCAAAAGATAACATTTGTGCCTCCAAAACAGAAGAAGAAGAAGAAGAAACCAAGATTCAATCAAAATAGGTTCTTTAGAAATACATATAAAGCTGTTATTTGTCACTATTGTATGGAGAGAGGACACACATCTTACCAATGTTTTGCAAGAAGATTCTATGTACCAAATGGTGAGTGTATTTGGGTAGAAAAGAAAAAGCAAGCAACTAACCCCTTTGGACCCAACCTCAATTGGGTACCTCCTCCTATGAAGTGATTTGTTCTTTTTGTAGGTATGTCTTAGAGCAAGCTCTTCCTTATGGTATCTTGATAGTGGCTGCTCAAGACATATGACAGGTGACAAGTCCTTGCTTACAAATCTTACACTTAAAGCTGGGGGCTATATTACTTATAGAGACAACAACAAAGGAAAGATAATAGGTGAAGGAAATATTGGTGACAACTTGAACACAAAAATCAGCAATGTATTCTATGTTGAAGGCTTGAAGCATAATCTACTAAGCATCAACCAACTATGTGACAAAGGTTTTAAAATCTCTTTTAATCAAGATTGCTGCATGATATGTGATGGTAAAAGTGGAGAAGTAATCCACATTGGCCAAAGAAAAGGTAACATTTATTTGTTTTCCATAGATCATGCATTCTTCCACAAGACTACATGCTTAATGAGTAAGTTAGATGAAACTTGGTTGTGGCATAGGAGAGCTAGTCACATTAACATGCACCATATGAATAATCTTATTAAAAAGGACTTAGTAATTGGCTTACCAAAACTCAAATTTGAAAAGGACAAACTTTGTGATGCATCTCAAAAGGGGAAACAAACCAAAATCTCTTTTCAAAGTAAAAATATTGTTTCCACCTCTAGACCACTTGAATTACTGCACATTGATTTGTTTGGTCCTTCTAGAACCATGAGTTTAGGTGGTAATTACTATGGACTTGTTATTGTTGATGATTACTCTAGATTTACTTGGACTTTGTTTTTGAAATCCAAGAGTGATGATTTCCATGCTTTTAGAAAATTAGAAGTGCCCATGGTGGAGAATTCAGAAATGAACATTTTGAAAAATTCTATGAAGAAAATGGAATTAACCACAACTTTTCAGCTCCAAGAACACCCCAACAAAATGATGTTGTGGAGAGGAAAAACAGATCACTTGAAGAAGGTGCTAGAACACTTCTAAATGAGACAAATTTACCAAAGTATTTTTGGGCTAATGCAGTAAGCACTGTTTGTTACACTTTAAATAGATTACTCATAAGACCCATTTTGAAGAAAACACCTTATGAGTTATACAAAGGAAGGAAGCCCAATATTTCTCATTTAAGAACTTTTGGCTGCAAGTGTTTTGTTTTAAATAATGGGAAAGAATCACTAGGAAAGTTTGATGCAAAGGCTGATGAAGTTATATTTCTTGGATATTCATTGCAAAGTAAAGCATATAGAGTTTTCAACAAAAGAACCATGTGCATGGAAGAATCTGTTCATGTAATTTGTGATGAATTTAACCCCTCAAAAGAAGAAGAAGATTGTGATGTAGATGCAGGTCAATTGGAAGAAAATGTCCAGCTAGAGAAATTATCTATCAATGAGAAAAGTGAACCTAGTGCTGAAGCAATTCCATCAACTCCCAATCAAGAGCCAAAAGAGTGGAGAACTACAAAAGACCTCTCACTAGACAATATTATTGGAGAAGTTTCAAAGGGAGTCTCTACTAGATCTTCTCTTAGAAATTTACGTTGTGATATGGCTTTTGTATCTCAAATTGAACCTAAAGATATTAACCATGCCTTACAAGATGAACATTGGATGCATGCCATGCATGATGAACTGAATCAATTCAAAAGAAATGAAGTTTGGGAACTTGTTCCTAAACCATCATCAATTAAGCCTGTTGGTACAAAGTGGGATTTTAGGAACAAACTTGATGAAAGTGGAATCATAGTAAGAAACAAGACTAGATTGGTTGCAAAAGGTTACAACCAAGAGGAAGGCATTGACTATGAGGAAACTTATGCTCCAGTTGCAAGATTAGAAGCAATTAAGCTATTACTTGCATATGCATGCTTAATGGATTTCAAACTTTATCAAATGGATGTCAAAAGTGCTTTTTAAATGGTTACATAGAGGAGGACATCTATGTTGAACATTCTTTCTAGGACTTCAAGTTAAACAAATGAAGAATGGAACTTTCCTCAATCAATCAAAGTATTGCCTTGAAGTCATCAAGAAGTTTGAAATGGAGAAAAGCAAAGATGCTGCAACTCCAATGGCAACCTCAACATACCTTGATTTAGATGAAAAAGGGAAGAAGGTGGATGAATCCAAATTTAGAGGAATGATTGATTCTTTACTATATTTGATAGCTAGTAGACCAGATATTATGTTAAGTGTTTGCTTGCGTGCAAGATATCAAGCAAATCCAAAAGAGTCTCACCTTACTGTAACGCCTCAAATTTTCACTTTATGTTGTATTGATTTTTAATGAAAATACTTTTCCTTTCTTAGATAAAATAGCAAACTAAGGTTTGCTAATGACCAATTCCAAATAAATTTCATCACTAATTAATATTTAAAAGTTCAGTATAATATAAAATACAATATAGTCCAATATTTGTTCTAATTCATATTACAAACAACTCAAATATTTCATCATAATAGAACATCTTCAATCAGACATCTTCAATACAGCCTTTCATCAGAACAATCTGCCAATCCCTCTTCACTGTTCATCTACTCACCCAAATCAAATCGGGGTCATAGTAGGTGTCAGCCACAGACACAAAAATACAGGGTAAGTTTATGATAAACATAATTTAAGCAAATAAAACATATGACAACATCCTTAAAAAATGCATGATTCTTTTTAGACTCTTATTAATTGGTACCAACAGTCAAGATAGTCCTATCCCTGTGGCACAGAATTGAAACGATCAGTCAGGGTCTCACAGTGTTGCAACAGGATTCTCACCCACACTTCATGTGATCATCATGGGTGGTGTGATTTCCCCACTGCCAAGTCACCCCCCAGCTCAGGCCTCTCTTGTCTGAATGCTCAAACTCAGTTCCTGCAGCTATCTGACACACCTCCTCTGTGAGACAACTCTTATACCTCCTCTCTGAGGTAACTCTTATATACACCTCCTCTGTGAAGCAACTCTTATACACATGAAACTTATGAAACTGATTCACTTATTTCATAACTCTTTTCATCAACTCATATTTATTTTACTCAGAAATTCAACATAAAGTATAGAACTCAACTTTATATTCATGTACAGAATCTCAGCATATCATCCAAGTACAGAGGTTTATAGAAACACTCAGCAACACATGGAATTTAGAGAAATTCATAGAAACTTTTAGCAACGCATGAACTTCATGGAAACACTCAACAACACATGAACATTCAAACACTTATTCAAACAAAAACAACACTTAAACTATCTTTATCATAAAGCTTCCCTATACATACCTTATAACCTTTTTGCTATGCTTGTTTACTTCCTCCTAGCTAGCTCTTCTACACGTGATTCTTTCTATGATGGTGGGGTCTTTTCTATTTGATTTAAGCTTTTGAAAATGAAAGGATGAAAGGGATATGGGGGATACTTCACGTGAAGTGTTAGTGGAAGGAATGTCTTGAAAGTGATTTTCAAGCAAGGTCCCCACTACCCCTTTATATAGCAATTGGAAAATAATTAATTATTCAAGGACATATTTGCCCTTCCAACTAATTTAGTTTCATTCTAGCTTAGTTTCTCCTTGTTTCATTATATGCTAACTTAGTTTCTTCTTATTCCTTTGGATTTTAACTAGATTCATTATTATCCTTTTACTTTATAGAAAAATATCTCATAAGCCATAATAACTTACCTTTCCACTTGGCTAACACTTTACAAGTGTCCCTACACTTGTCCAAGCTCTTGAAGTTTCTCCACCTTTCTTGCTTATTCACGTGGAATCTAGAGGAAAGGAAAAGATCTTGCTTTATTTCATGTTTTCTTGCATCAAAATATGATTTTTAGCCCTTCCTCCTTGTCTCCTTTTCACGTGAACTTTGGTTGGCTAAGGGAGAAGATTTTTGTCTTCCTTTTTCTCCTTCTATCTTATTTTTCATTCTCTTTTAAAGAAGAGAAAATTATATAGCATATTTTGAATATATATATATATATATATATATATATATGTCACTTTTTAAGTGAAGAAGAATATTCTAGTTTATACTTTTCTTTCTACATGGAATTTCTTGAAAGAAAGTCAAGTTTTATTTGAACTCTTCTACCTAAAGATAATATTGAATAATAGCATTCTAGATTTTTTCAGAAACTGACTTCAATTCTAGTAAAAATTACTCACAAGTAATCTATACAGAGTGCTATTCAGATTTTACTTACAAGACTACTGTTATCTTAATTCTAATTGGTTCATTTTACTTTTGACTATCAAAATTACTAAACAATTTTATAAAATAAGCCTATTCATCCTATAATCAAGAGAAAATTCCATAGATTTTATCTATCATTTTTCTATATTTTTCCGATGCTGGAATTTTTCTGAATAAAGTTTCAAAGTCACTATCTTATAAAA
Organism: Glycine tomentella; assembly: GCA_007407185.1. Classification (NCBI taxonomy): domain Eukaryota; kingdom Viridiplantae; phylum Streptophyta; class Magnoliopsida; order Fabales; family Fabaceae; genus Glycine; species Glycine tomentella. The sequence continues at coordinate 206,220 of PYAF01003414.1, read as the reverse complement.
TTCATAGAAATTATATTCTAGAGTTTCTTGTCACAAACTATTTTGATATTCTGCTAGTCAAGAGTATTCTGTAATTTCATCAGGTTCTTACAAAATCTCTAAGAATATCTGGTCATTTATGGTCTAAAGGACATTATGGTAAATTCATCATTCATCCTAGGGGCATATTTGTCATTTCTACCATAAAATATCTAACTAAAAATATCTAAGGGTAATCTTGCCATTTTCAAAATATCCAGGAGCATTTATATAATTTCTACCTTAAAATATCTCACTAAAATATCTAGGGGCATCTTTGTAATTTTCAAAAATATCCAAGGGCATTATTTGTCATTTTCACCTTAAGGGCATTTCTGTAATTTATGATTTAAGGAAAAGGTAATATGGTCATTATTCCCAACATTGCTAATTAATATTTCACACTATTTAGTTTTATTTAAACTTAATCAAATTTCACACAACTTTAATATTTACTCGAATAATTGCACAAATATTTCATTTAACATCTATTTGCAATCATTGAAAATATTGGGGTGTTACACTTACAGCAATCAAAAGGATCATCAAATACCTCAAAGCAACATCCAAAGTTGGGATATGGTATCCTAAGGGTGCACCAATAAATATTATTGGATATTCTGATTCTGATTTTGTAGGATGTAAACTTGATAGGAAAAGCACAAGTGGAACTTGTCATCTTCTTGGAAGCTCACTCATATCATGGCATTGCAAGAAACAAGCTTGTGTGCCTTTGTCAACTACTGAAGTTGAATATATCTCAGCTGGGAGTTGTTGTGCACAAAGCCTATGGCTTAAACAACAATTGCAAGATTTTGGAGTTGATCTTAAGGAGATACCAATACTTTGTGACAACAAAAGTGCAATAAGTATTTCAAAGAATCCTATCATGCACTCAAGGACCAAGCACATTGAAATTAGGCATCACTTCATAAGAGACCATGTGCAAAAAGGTAACATTAAGATTGACTTCATTGATACAAACAATCAATTGGCTGACATATTCACAAAACCTTTGGCTAGGGACAGATTTTATGCTTTAAGAAACATGCTAGGTATACTTGATGAATCTAACTTAAACTAGCTTGTTTGATCATGTCTTTTCATGCTTAAATTCAATCCGTTGCTAAAAACATCACAAAAAGCTGTCACAAACTCGAAGAAGCTCTGCTATCTGATATTTTCTCTGTAATAATCGATTACTTGTCGGGATAATCGATTACTTTCATTAAAAGTCATATTATCTATGATTTTTGAATTACTGTAATCGATTACAGCTAAGTGGTAATCAATTATTCCCTTATTTCTGAGAAATTGTTCTTCCTGGAATAATCGATTACGTATCAAGATAATCGATTACAATGAACAACATGCTATTTTCAATTTTAAATTTTTTCTGGAATAATCGATTACAGGAAAATGGTAATTGATTACCTTTCAGTTTCTTTTTATTTCAGTTTTTAAAACTTTTTGGAATAATCGATTACACGTCGGGATAATCGAATACATGAGCTCTAATACTTGCTTGGATTCTATTTTGACTGATATAATCGATTACGGAGGCATATAATTGATTACACATCATCTTCAACCTCTGGATGCTTGCAAAATAATCGATTACCTTATGGGATAATCGATTACTGTGTGTTAATTTTGTTTTCTAAATGTATGAAATAATTGATTACATTCTATTTTTAACCGATTATTTAAGCTGTTATTTGATTTCTGACAGTTTTTTCTGGGTTTGGTAACTGCCCAATCCAATCAATTTCGTATTTAATCATCATTGATTTGTATTAACTGACTCTAACAGCTATATTTTTGAATAATTTGAACGTTGGTGATTATTTTTGTCTATAAATACATGTTTTGCATCAATACCTGTCTTTGCACCAATATCTCTATCTTCTCTTGCTCTCTTTCTGTAACACCCCAAAATTTTGGAGTCACAATCAATTACTAAGGTAAAATGTTGATCAGAGGCACTATAAAAAGATTTAGGAGAAATGATGAAAATACCCCTGGACATTTTGGAAATGACTAAAATGCCCCTAGATATTTTAGTAAGATATTTTAAGGAGGAAATTTTATAAACACTCTTTATCCTGAACATTTTTTAGAAATGACGATTATACCCCTAAGATTAGTGGTGAAATTACCAAAATACCCTTTAGGTTAAAAATGACCAAGATGACTTCAGAATTTGTGGGAACCTGAGTATTTGAGGGCAGAGAACCCTAAAATAGAATTTCTGGGAATTTTGGAAGATAAGTTGAAAAGAGCTTAATTTAGACTACCTCAGGTGTCAGAAAATTATAGGAAGAGGATGGACATAATCTAAAGAATTTTCTCTTAATTATGAGAGGGATAGGATTCCTAAATGAGTTAGCTTAGTAATTCTAATAATTCAAAGCAAAATGAACCAATAAGAAAGTAAAATTTAGTTATTATCGGTGATAAAGGAAAACTGGATTGATTTGGATTTCTAAATTCAGTCTTGACCGTATGATGAAAAATCAATGAAGAAAAGCTTTAAGAAAATGCAAGAATAGCCACATGAATGATTAAGAGGCTTAAAGAATAGCCATTTGTCCAATTGTAAAGTAAGGTAATAATGAATTAAGAAGATTTTTTTTAAGAAAACTTCCTCTTAACTCATTTTGGACACGCAGACATTTATAAGCATTATTTCAAAGATCCCAACGGTCAGAAGTTAGATATATTAGATATTAGTATACCTTTAAAATTTCAAGAAGATCCAACGGTTAACGAACCCGGAATGATTATTTTACAGAAACGGGTTTTGCAAAAATGAAGAAAAAACATAAAAATCTCTAAAATTTGGCTACTCCACGTAGAAGCAAGGAAAATTAGTGAAACCTTTCCTAAAAGCTTACCAATCCACGTGCCAATTGAGAGCTAAGGAGAATGGTGTGGAATTTTCAAGAAGCATGACACTTGGATGGACCAAAATCATTAGCCAATAAAAATAGAACAAGTAGAAAGCAAGAAATGATGGCTTAAAGAAGATATTTTCCTTTCAAAGAGAATAGGACCGGAAATGAGCTTAGGAAGAAGAGGAAGTACACATTCAAATTCACCAAAAGAATGATGGAGAATTATGTGGAACTTGGCCACTTGGAAGCTAAGAATTGGATAGCCAATAAAATTGAAACAAGTATAAAGTAAGCTTAGATTTTTGTAGTAAAAGATTAAGCTAAAACATCCTATATAAGGAAGCATATGACCGAAAATTTGGACAGCTTAAGGAGAGTTCAAACCGTGCAAAACACTAGCCTAAAGCCTTTCATTCACCTTTTACCAAAACATAAAGCAAAAAGCCTAAAACCTTGGAAGT
>PYAF01003414.1:191625-202744 GCA_007407185.1 Glycine tomentella | reverse complement strand
CGAATATTACTCCTTGCTTTATTTGCTTAAGTCTTGTATTCTAGGTGCTTAACGAAATGCCTCAAAGAGTTAAAGATTTCTAAATAAAAAGACTATTAGAATAAGTGACTTGATCTTAGTTATTGAATGATATTTTGAATGAATAACTTGAATCTAAACTTAATAAGTGATTTTAAGTGAATTAGGTTTATGTATATTATAACTATTATTAAAGAAGGTGATTGAAGATTGGAATTAAAGTTACAATTATTTTTCTAAATCTTTGAACTTGATTATGTTGAAAACATGTTTATTTATTCTTAGAAGTATGTGAAGCTTTATAAAGATTAAGGTTCAGAGGCTTTCTTTAAAGGAATTCTATGAATTTAAGTTGCACACCATATGTTTGATAATTTGTTCCAATGAATAAAATATGTCTAGTAAGTGGTTGTCTGAATCCTTGTTGTTGAATTTAAATTATATTTGCATGGTTTAATGCTTTAGCAAAAGTGATGTGATATTTCATGTGTTGTTGTGTGTTTTCATAAAAGCACATCATATGTTTGATGAAATGTTCTAAAGAAACAAAGATGGATGAAGTATTGGAATCCTTGTGTTGTTAAATATGTTGTGATTATTTATGGATTCCAAGAGTTTTGTTGAGCTATGACTGTATGCTTAAACTGTGGAGTAAAGCTTTTTGTGATGTTTGAAAGAAGCTTTACGTATTGTTTTAAAAAGCATATGCCATGATTTGTGAAAGATGTTGAGCTTTGAGATGTTTGAGAAGAAAAAGAATTAAATAATAAAAGTGGATCATTCATGCATTTCATATGCATATGCCCTGCGGGGGTTAAGCCGTGAAGTTGTTTGTCAGATAGCTGAACCGAGTCCATGCGTTTAGAGGTGTCTGAACTGGGGGGTAGTGTATATTAGTGAGGACCACACCACCATGATGATCACATAGGTGGAGGTGACACTCCTACGCGCCACTGCCCTACCCCGACCGAATGGATAGGTGTGCCATTGGGATAGGGCTATCTTGACTGTGGCCACTGATAATGAGATGTTGAGAACCTGAGATCTCAGTCATGCATCATATAAAGAAGATGAGCATGCATTATATGCATTATCTGATGAGTACGTTGTGTGTTAAATAGATAATATGACTTAATTCGTGTGCTGCGTAAATGATGTAAATTAATCTGTGGGTGAATCATCCGTGTTTGTTATTTTTATAAATATTATGAAAACCATCTGCGTATATATTCTTTATGAATGTTTTATTCAAACTATGTTTGTCATAAACTTACCCTATGTTTGGGTCTGTGGTTGACACCTGTGATGACCCCAATGTATTTGGGCGAGCAGGAAAACAGTGGAGCATAAGCTGAGAAGGATTTTGAAGAAAAGATGATGAAGATGTGTTGATGATTTGTACTAGAATTTAAATTATTTGTATTTTATGTTGGCTTGTATTTGGGACTGTATAATGAACTATACTTTGGTCTGTAGTGTTGGACTGTACTTGATCATTATAATTACACCGTGAAGAGAGAATTCGTTTATAATATAAACGACTAGTAACATGTGCAAGCAAAGCGAAAAGAATTTTCATAAAATTTATAACTAATCTGATCCTAATCCAAAGTGGTCACAAGATTTCATCTAAAATCAATCAAGCACGAGAGAGTAAAAGGAGGCGTTACACTTTCTGTCTTAGCCCTCTATATCTGTAACCTTTAATTGTGTCCTTGCTCTCTACTCAAAATGTCTACACCAAAACGTATTAAGACTGGTAAGAGAAAAGTAGGGGAGTCTTCATCTAACCCACAGCCTCAACCACCCCCAAATAGGTTGGGCATTTGGTTCAACAAAGAATCTGACAAAATGAACTATTTGTAGTTCCGTGCAACCAAGCCCATTAGTTCACCTAAGTATCTTAGCCTTGACTGGTTCATAAAGGAAGGATTTCTATTTCTTGCCTACCTAGAAGCCCAAGGCCTTAAGCCATTTGTTGAGATGAAGGGAACTTACTACCCTAACTTGGTAAAGGTTTTCTATACCTGTGCCAAAGGGTCTATAAATGGGAACCTCAAGTCTGTTGTCAAGGGAGTTGAGATGGAAATAACTCCTGAAATATGGGAAACAATTACTGGAGTAGTGTGTGAGAGGGAGAGAAAATTTGAAGAGAACCTTGAGGGTTATAATAAGATGGATACCTATAGAGGTATGCTAACTGACCCCAACATGTAACTAAGGGATAGGTTGGGAACTGGCCCAATGACCCCTGAGGACAGGCTGCTCCATTATATCAGCAACTATGTCCTCACTCCAAGGACAACAAACCATGCCCAAGCAACTGATGAAGACCTACAACTTGTGTCTGGTCTGAAGCATTCCATACCCATGAATTGGGTAATTATCTTTCAAGAGGTTATGTTAAAATCCAAAAGACTTGTCAACTATCCATTTCCTTATCCTATTATAGTATTTAGGTTCATTGATCATTTCAATATTGATGTGACCAATGATGTAACACCCCGTAGGCCTCCGGTGCGTTATCATTAATAATATCAGTTTATCGCTTAACTCATCAATTTAAGACTCAGCGGAAGCACAGAATCCCTTATCTTCATTCATTATGTATAGAATAAAACATAAAACAACAGCACAAGTACAAGGCCAATAACATATCTCTGCTGATCCATTTCTCATCTCATACACAATTTAGACAGATAAAAGGATACATAGGCAGATGATCATAAATACAACAATTGAACTCAGGAGGAATCTCATAAGCATATCATAACTAGTTCTGTACATAGTCATATACATCAGTATCTTCACCACACCATGGTGATACAACTCATATCAGCCCTCACCGAGGGTTTACAGAACTATACAACCCTTATCAGGGTACAAAACATAAACAAAAATCAAGAATGAGCCTTCGAGCTCCATCTACTGCTTTCAGCCAAGCAGAAATGTCTCTACTCGGGCCTCCTGCCCTGAGACTGCTCTCTTCTGCCTGAAGAGTCACTTGAAATCACAAATCCCCACACGGGGTGAGATACATATCTCAGTAAGCTCAGGGTCCTGGGAAATCATCCCACCCTGGCCCACAATTCATAATACAAACATCAGACAAGCACACATATCGAATCTGGCCCAATGGCCTGGCCCTCTGGCCCTCATACACAACGAACAGTCATATATTCCACACGCATGGCAGAGAACCCTCGATGCCCCGGCAGAGAACCCTCAATGCCGTTCCACATGACAGAGAATTCCTCAATGTCATTGGCAGAGAATCCCTCAATGCCCTCAATACATGGCAGAGAACCCTCAATGCCCTCATTACATGGCAGAGAACCCTCAATGCCCTTCACAGTTCATAGCACAACCAGGCACAAATGCACACATAGTAATATAAGTATGCGACAATCAATGCATGCATTATGAATATGACCACCACTCCCCCGGAGTGTGGTGTGCAACCAAGTGGGAAATCATTTCCTAGGGACTCAGAACTTACCTGGTAAAGTATCACTCTGCAGTTCCTTCCCTGGTCTGTGGCTCCCGCCACCAACAGTTTCAATATCACGTCCTAATCAAGGCATATACTAATATCAAAACCAATCCACAGACATTCAAACACATAACATATCATATACAGAATTCCCCTATCCTAGGGTTCAACCATTTCAGCCCAGCACACACTAAGCCATCATAATCCTTTACAAGGTCTCTCAAGGCTGCATACCAAGCATCTGAGTCATTCCAGACTCAATGCACAACTTATACATATAAGCTCTGGCCAACATTAGCCCATAATTCAAATGTCACTAGAACGGTCTGAGTCTCACTCAAAGCACCGTTCAAATAGCCTCTCAAGCTCAATATAAACATAATCAAGGCTCTAGCATGTCAGATAACCATCACAAGTGACTATCACACAGCTACACATGCATATACAGAGCCCAGATTCAAAATTCACTAATTCAAAAACTGAAAGCTAATCCTTCATCTCTAGGTAGTTCTAAACAAGTTTCTTTACAGGACCCTGGGCTAATTCTAGCCCCAACTCATATGGGTCACTATTCACAGGAAACCCCAAATTCTAAAATAGTCGAAGAAACTTGAGTTTCTTACCTCAGTGGCAACTAGAAAGACCTCAAGACAGCTTTCTTGAGCCCTGGTGTCCTTAACACGCCTTGGGTCTCCGCCAAACTCAAGTTCTCTGAGCTTCTCCTGGAGATTCCACTTCTCACTCACAAAAGGGTTTTCAAGAGCAGAAATGAAGGATTAAGGCTTTCCAAATGTTTCTCTCAAGTTCAACAGTCATAAGGAGGTGTTTAGGCCAAAATATAAGGTCACAAAAGGCTTGGGACAAGCTTCAATGGAGGTTTGGGGTGTAGGGAAGAAGAAACCATGATTTTTGGGCCAAATTTTCGTAAAATGGCATTTAAATACTGGTTCTGCCGACGTTCCCGCGCTAATCGCGCCATATATGGCGCTATTCGCGCCAAATTAACGCAACTAAAAGCTTCCTAGGCATTTATGGCGCTAATCGCGCCACTACGGTGCTAACCGCGCCAACTGGGCGTGTCTGTGGTGCTAATCGCGCTAAACTGACGTTATCCGCGCCATCAGGCCGCAAGAAATGACATTCTGGTGCAATTTCACGCTACTGCCACCATATCCCACGCTACTGGTGCCGCATCCCACGCTAACCGCGCCATTCCTACGCTGTTAGCATGGGAATTTTTTTTTTTTTTTGAAAAAAAACCAGGTTACTATAAATGAGGTGATGGACAACATCAACTCCTCAAACAGCCTTATCCAAGAGAAACATCTGTCCAAGCTTGGATTGATAAAAACACCAAATGGATGGGTGATGGCAGGGCAACAACAACAAGTGCCTCCATAAATGCCACAACTTGATCCTGCTGATGTTGGTGATCAAGAGGACACCTCTAAAGACTCAAGGGAACCTAACCAGCCTATCTATACTCAATTTGAGTCCCTCATGCTGGAAAAGATGAATGGGCTGCTCAGCATGCATCATGAATTCAGGGCTAAGACTCAAAAATCTTTTAGGGATATCAATGCTAGGCTAGATATTATTGAAGCCACTCTTAAAGTGGATGAATCTGAAGATTTTTAGTCTTTGTTTTATTTAGTTTATGAACTCTATTTTTCCTTTGTAATTTTAATGTTTATTAGTTTTATTTTGAAATCATCTCCCTAATATTAATGAAATGCTATGTTTCTAGTTACTTATATCCACTGTGCTTTGCCATTTTTTTTACTTTAACAAGCCAAATAGGGGGAGAAAAAATTGATTCTAGTAATGCTCTGCATACACCTTTGTTTGCCCCTATTTTCGTGCACATTTTTTGGTTAAAAATTGGTCTGAATGGTTTGTGTAATTTAAGGGGAGATAACTGTGGAAAAATGATCGCATTAAGTCAATAAATCATGTGAATGAATGCTAAGTAACTCTCAGAGTCTTTTAACACTTGTTCTTGCAAAGTTATTGAATTTTTTTTCAAGTTTGAAAAAGCTCAAATAAGTGCTAAGGTGGTCCCTCAAATTAATCTCAAGACTCACTACTAATCAATTAAAGATTTGGCATGTTTAAAGCCAAAAAGGGGAAGATTGTTGAATTCAGGGGGAGCTGCTTGAAGCATAAGCAATATTGATTCAAGTCTAAAGTTTTGAGCTTTCAAACATAAAAAGGACAACTTGGAGATTAATTAGGATAAAATGTAAGAGAAAAGCAATTCTGATGATCCTAAAGCATTGCATTCATTCTAATTCATAAATAACTTAAAATGGTTTAATAAAAATCACAAGGCTTTCATAAAATGGTTTAGTTTCAAACATGTTTCAAAGATTTTTTGAAAAATGGTTTTCTTATTGTTTTAATCGATTACAACATCGTAATAATCGATTATTTTGTTCTTCACTTACCTTGGAAAAGCTTTCATGAACATTGTAATCGATTATTATACCTTTGGTTTCTAGAAAACTGCCTTGTTGAACATTTTAATCGATTACCTAATGGGTAGTAATCGATTACATACTTGTATATGTATTTAAAGATCTGCTGGGATAATCGATTACCACTATACAATAATCGATTACATAGGCTTATCTGAAAATAGTCTCTTCCTGCTTTAATCGATTACCATAGATGGTAACCGATTACATGTTGTGTTTAAACTCTAAATTTTGTACTAGATAATCGATTACCTCGATTAGTAATCGATTACACAATGTAATTAGAAAGGCTATGGCTCCTGCTTTAATCGATTACCATTTCTAGTAATCGATTACTCTTTTTCTATGACTAATATGTTTTCCTGGTTTAATCGATTACCAAGGTTAGTAATCGATTACATAGTGTATTTTGAAAAAAATGGATCTTCTGTCTTAATCGATTACAAGATGGAATAATCAACTATCTGTTCTATTGTAGAAATTCCAGAAAAGCTTATGAACATTTTAATAGATTACATTCTTGGATTAATCAATTACATAAGCAAAATAATCGATTATTAGGCGCGTATTAATCGATTAAAATTGTTACGTTTTTCTGTTATAAATAGGAAATCACTTTGCTTGATTTTAAAAACGTTGTATACTGATACCCATTGAGCCAAAACAATTCTAAAAGCCTTTCTCAGTATTTTCAAAGGATTTTTACATGCTTGCTCTATTTCTACATTGATCATGAGATTGTGAGTCAATCTTGAGCAAGATTTCATTCAAGGTTAAGGGAAGCTGGATCAATTTGTTAATTCAACCTGTGTTAATCCATCATTTGCATTGTTAATCATTGGATCATCATGTTGTTTCTCTCCTTAATCTTTCTGTAATTTTTGTTTTGATTTTGGATGTAATTTTTGGTATATTGTAATTGGGATTCTTGCTTGTAAACTAGAGATAGGGTTTCTCTAGGGGTTATGCTAAGTAGTGTTCTCAGTGGGTTTGTCTCTAAGAATCTAATAGCGTTTTAGATTTCTGCACTTTATCTAGAGTTGATAAGGGGAGACTTTGTAATTACTTGTAAGAACAGAAAATTGCAATAGTGGAACTCCATTCTAGTGTTGAGTGGAAGAAAACTGGATGTAGCTTCATAGTGTTTGAAGTAAACCAGTATAAATCTTTTGTGTTTTGATTTTTATCTCTATCTTGATCATATTCTGTCAATCTTGATTGTTTGGCTTTGCTTATCAATTAAAATTTTGAGCTATTGGATACCTTAGGCTGAGCATTTGATTGAATAAGGTTTCTTGGTTTCAAAAGTGATAAAGATCCTAAGGGAAACTCTGATTTTGTTTAAGAAATTTTTTTCAATTTACCAAGCCTAACCAATTCACCCCCCCTCTTAGTTAAGTGTGAAGTGTTCCTATATTCTACAATATCATTGTCTCGAATGGAGTGCAGGTGTCTCTTTCGAGATTGACTGAATGATCCTCCATATGAGAAGCCACCCTCGATGATATTAATTACACTGCGAATGTGCTGAGCAGGTTTTTCTTCCTGCTGGCGAGGGGGTTGACGTTCACGTCTAGGTTGCGGTTGTCTTTGCCTCCCTCTATCTTTTGTGCCATCTCTTCATCTATCATTGTCTCTGTTTCTGAATCCATCCCCCTGTTGTCTTCTTGTTTGTTTTGTGTTGGGGGATTATCAGGTCTTTTAACAAACTGTGATAAGTGCTCTGCTTGGATAAGTTCTTCTATCTTGTCTTTCAAGGTCAAACAATCTTTAGTATTATGGCCATTGCCACGATGGTAGTGACAATATCTATTAGGGTGTCCTCCCTGTTTCATGGATGATGAGGGAGCTGACAATGTCACCTGTACCTCCGTATTGAAGGCTTTGTCCATGATGGTAGCTTGGTTGACCGTTAAGGGAATGTGTCTTTCAAACCCGGGGCTTCTCGAGAGAAGCTGTGGCTTGTGATACCTTTGCCTCTTGTCTGACCTCTGGGGGTCGACTTTGGTGGATACTTCAAGTTTTTCTCACTTCTGAACTTTGACATTTCTTCCATCTGTATGTAACCTTTGGCTCGTTCTCGTATTTCGTCCACGCTAGAGGAAGGTTTCTTGCATAAACTATCCACGAACTTGCTAGGTCGAAAGGTCAGCATCATGGAATGTAGTGCTACTTCAGGGTTGAGGTTTCTAACCTGAATAGTCAGTTGCCCAAATCATTCCATGAACCTGTAGAGAGCTTCACCGTTTTCTTGGCATAGTGTCGCTAATGCAATGGAAGTCAGCCTATGAGTTCGGCTGGACGCTTATTGTGCGTTGAATTTTTCGACAAGGGTGTCAAAACTGTCAATGGACCCTTCAGGGAGGCTACCATACCATGTTAAAGCTACTCCCTTCAAGGAGGTAGGGAACACTCGACATAATATGGCGTCGTTGTTGATACAAAGATTTGCCTTTGATAGGAAGGCCTCCAGGTGTTCATCAGGGTCGGTGGTGCCATCATACCTCTCTAAATGTAGAGGTTTCCAACCGAACGGGACATCGACTTCCCTGATGTAGTCAACGAGAGGATTATGTCGTGTGTTATGCCTCTCCAGTTGGTAGCCCTATGTTGAACTACGAATACCTGGAGGGTTGACATGTTGTTGAGGATGTGATTCTCCTTACGTCTGTTCTTCTCTGGTGACAGGAGAACGTTCATCTCCCTAGGGATGTCTTGCTCTGATTTCCTGGTGATCACAGTCAGCTTTCAACCTTCAAATTTCTTCCTGATGTCTTTGTTCCATCTCTTCCATGCAATTCTGGAGTTGCTGAATGGTGTCGGCATTTGTCATGGTAGCCTGCGGACGGTTAGACGTTTCGACATGGGTGTCACGTCTTAAGCTAGAGCGTGTACTGATCATGTATGCGTGCCAATGGGTGCGAGGCCGCAGGGTAAGTTTTACCGGGGGCCCATGGTGGACGCCAAATGTTTTTACCAAAATCTAAAAATTTCATGTGTAAGCTAGGCGTGGCCAAGGTGGATCCCAAATTTTGCACGTAGGACGGTGGGTCAGCCTTGTTCAGAGGAGGGACCTGCAAAACAAAGGAAAAACACTCTGACGCTCAAGTAAGTACATCAATTATCTGAGAATAAGTGAGTATATGAGAGTGTAGAGAGAATGTATCATGAGCAGATTGTACTCAAGTTATGTGTGGTGCCGTATCTTGTGATTGTTGTGTTTAGAGAGAACCTGTATGACTGTACTTATAGCGTGAAGATAGGCCTTGGGCCTTGGTTTGTTAATGATCTGTTGATAAGATACTAATAGATAATAGCAGGTAGTTATCTAATTTAAACAGAAGATAATGTGTACCTTATTGATATATTGTTACTTGTAGATAAGTAATAGCTTGTAGATAACTTGTAGATATATTAGGAGATAAGATGGTTACACCAATTTGAATGACCAAGCATAGTTGATATGCTGCTAATAAGGAGATATAGATTGTGGGTGCCTGTGTTCCTATAGAAGGTCGACGTCCGCGCTCATGTAGCAAGGCTGACATGGAAGGCAGACAAGTGTGTCCATGTTGACACTTGGAGAGCGAATAAGCACTATTAATGTAGCAGTGCTGATGTGGAGGGTGTTCACGTGTATAGTGACCTTGCAGTGATAGCCAGTGTCATTTTACCATTTTGGACTGTAAATTATTGGAAGTAAATTTGTTTAATTTGTGACTTTACTTGCTAGGTCTGTGTTAGGACTTAAGCACAGGAGAAGAGTTTAAACCAAAAGAATAGTCCATTAGGTGGGAGAGTCTCAAGAATTAAGTACTATATCAAGTAGTTTATTCTACTCAATGTGGGCTTAATGTGGGACTCCTAATTAACACTGTCACTTCCTTTAAGGATCAACGTTCACGATAACTTTCACTTTATCGACACTGACCCGATGGTAGCCCTTTCTCCTCAAACAACTTCAGCCATCTATCAATATTTGCTTTGACACCTTAATTCAATGTATAGGTAGTTCTTTCCATGACCTAACTCTCAACGAGTATCACATCAAGAAATTTATTCTAATTAATATGGAGCTCCTAAGAGGACTCCTCTATTCATTGTTGTTTAGATAGAGTAAAAGTCAAGAGAAAAAAAAAATAAAAAGAAGAAGAATAAAATAGGAGTCTTTGTACTACTTTCATAGAGGAATTCGTTGTTGTAGTACAACATCTCTATTGTGGAGTACAACGTAAAAAACTGAAGAAAAAGAAAACTGATTTGTTAAGGGTGTAATAACCACCAAATTAAGATGGAATCATGGAATACAATTTTTGTATTTTCTTATAATTAAAATGGGAAAAATATATTTTTAGTTCTTATACTTTGTAAAATCTTGTTCCTCAAAGTTTATATCATCTAATTTAGTCCTTATATATTAGAAGAAGAAAAAATTTTAGTCCCTCCTCACAAAATTCTCACAAACAATGTTAACTTTTGTCTTACGTGACAAATAAAATGCATTTTTTTATATTTTTTAAATTGAGGAAAGTGATATGGAAAATTATTTTATTTTTTAAAAAGAAGTTATTAACATATCTTTCCGAATATATGATAGAGTGCTTTTAATTGAATATTTTTCTATCCTTCTTAGCTTATTTGACCTCTCTTGGACCTTTATTTTCCTATTCTAATTCAGTTTTGGGCCTAGGCAAGTAAGTGGGCTTAATTTCTATTTGTTGCGTATTTTTGGATTTTTGCTCACTTGACGTATCTGGCTTGTGCAGGGCCTATAGAGTGCTACCGATCTCCGAATGGAGCGTTCTAGGAGTCCCTGGAAAGATAAAGAAAATATCTACAAGTTTGCTAGAAATATCCCGAGGCCAATTCTGTCATTTAGAGGGTCATTTTAAGCTTCAAAGTTAGCACCTCTGCACTTGTAATTTTGGGCTACGAATTTGACTTTCATGGTTGTAAATAGCAAATAATTAGATTGTTGGGTTTGTTTGTGGCCCATTTTATTTTCAGAACTCAGTCACTACATATATTAGTGACTTTAGTGAAACTTGGACACACTTTTACATTCAATAAAAACAGCTTTTACTTTTCTTTCTTTTAGTTTTTAGGATCAAACTCTTGTTCTTTATTTTCT
>PYAF01003414.1:121072-177252 GCA_007407185.1 Glycine tomentella | reverse complement strand
TTATTATCTGTCTGTATTAGGTTTGAATTGGTAAACTGGATCAGTAGGGGCATGATTATGATTTTATTTTCTGATGTTTCCGTACATAATGTATCAAGAAAACGATTCTATGCTTCCGCTATTGTTTATAAATTGGATACTATGCGCTAATCTGATATTATTAATGCTAACACGTCGGAGGCCTACGGGGTGTTACATTGTGCGAGATGGAGACATGAGGTGGAACAGCGCTTCAGCCGCATGGAGATCCCGGCACATGACGTAGAGGCCGGGGTACCAGAGCAGAACCCTCACTTTGAACCAGGAGAAACATCTCGTCAGCCAGAACCCGTCCCGGAGCAGCAGAATGTGCCCTTCAGGGCCGAGATATCCTGTCAAGCCGTCATCAGGAGCATCCCTGCTAGCCAAGGCGGAGGAGGGGCCGAGGTATATAGAAGGAAGTATCGGCGTGGACATCATAACGATAGCCCGTTTGTGGATGAGATTGTTAATGCTCGTTTCATTGAGGATTTCGATGGGTCTTTCCTGTCCAAATATGATGGTAGTCAAGATCCGCAGGTGCACATTGATGAGTTTGACATGCAGATGTGCGTACGGGGGATTGATGAGCCAATAATCTCCCAAATCTTTGTTACCACTTTGACCGGTGCTGCTCAGACATGGTTTCACACACTCCCACCCCGGTCAATCCGTAGCTTTGAGGACTTCGGCCAGAGGTTTTTGCTCAACTTTGCGACGAGCAAGAAACAGCCGAAGTCCGAGTTTATCTTGGGGAAGATCCGCAACATCCGGGGAGACACTGCAGAGCTACTTGGACCGATTTAAGGAGGCCGCCTTGCAAGTGCAGGGCCTAGAGGAGAAGGTGCACGTCCACTTGTTGTCAGTTGGACTCAGCGGATCGTCTCGGCTGGCGAAATCTATCTATAAGGACCCGGTTAAAACCTTACTGGAATTCAGGATTCGATCAAAGAAGTATCTAGAGCTAGAACAGATGGAGATTGCCAATACTGCTCCCAAGAGGAAGGGTTAACCGCCGAAACATCGCCCACACCCCGGGAATGTTCCCCCCAACAGGAACCCGGATATCGGCCATAGGCCGGGACGATATGAAACCAAGTATGACAAATATAACCCTCTGAACACTTCCCGAGCACAAGTGTGGAGGGAGGTGGCTTTGAACGAGATGAAAAAAGTAGATCGACCTCGGCCTGTGTTCAAGAAAGCCTGTTCAAGAAAGCCGGCCTTGACTATTCTGGCTTTTGCGAATTTCACAATGGTCCAGGACACACCACTAATCAATGCTGGGACTTGTGGGATGCTATAGAGAAATTCATCCGGGAAGGCAAGTTAAGGCGGTACGTGATTAAAACCCAGGGGCAACAAGGAAAACGCAAAGGCAACCCCAATGACGATCAGAAGGGCCGAGATAAGAAAAGAAAAAAGACAGATGATAAGGAGTTCCCAGAACCTGAGTTTGAATGCAATGTCATTACTGACGCTATGGGGGGAGGGGCGACACAACCAATCAACGCCGCAAATACCTCAGGGAAGTCCTGATAGTGAGGGAGCAGCCCAAGTTTAAGGCCACCAGTGATAAGACTGAGCCCCCTTGCTCTATTTCACTAAAGAAGATCTGGCGGATGTGATAACTGGACATGAGGACGGCTTGGTCATAACCGGGACTATAGCCAACTGCTGAGTCAAGAAGATATTTGTTGATAACGGCAGTTCTGCCGACATCATATCCTGGGCAGCATTCAAAAAGATGAACCTTGATGAAGAAGATCTGAAGCTGTGTCAAACGGTCTTATCAGGCTTCAATGGCGAGAATACCGCACTCAGAGGCTCCATTGAGTTGTGGCTTACATTGGGGACAAAAGAAGGCTTCAAATCAGAAAGAGTGAAGTTCGTTGTGGGGGAGTTTCCTTCCCCGTATAATGTGATTCTCGGAAGACCCACACTTCATAAGTGGGATATTTTGATGTCCACCAAGCACCAGAAGATGAAGCTGATAGGAAGTAATGACAAAGTAATCACTATTTGCGGGGATCAGAAGGAGTCCCGCCAGTGTTATTTCAATCCTGTCAAGGAAAGTGGAGCCGACCCTTCATCAGTTCAGATTTGCCAAGAAGGCCAAAAAGAATCCAAGAGAACGGATAGAAAGCAGGTGGAGCCCATAAACCTGGTGGAACTCGATGTGCAAGAAAAAGTGGAGGAATGGAGGCCCGAGCCAGCAGACGTGCTCGTGGACATTCAGATCGGCCCAGAAGCTACCCAAGTCACCAAGATTGGGATGATAGCCGACCCAGTTGCACGGGCAGAGTTGACAAAGTGTCTCAGTGCCAATCGAGATGTTTTTGCCTGGACGGCTTCAGAAATTCCCGGGATAGATCCCGCCTTCTGTTGCCAGAAATTGTCCATGCACCTCGGCGCAAAACTAGTGGCTCAAAAGAAGAGAAATCTTGGCCCTGAGCGGAAACAAGTATTGGAGAAGCATATCCAGGAACTGTTGGAGGCTGGATTTATACAAGAAATCCAATACACCACATGGCTGTCCAATGTGGTGATGGTCAAAAATCCCAGTGGCAAATGGCGGGTGTGTGTTGATTATACCAACGTTAATAAAGTTTGTCCCAAAGATTCCTATCCAATGCCGAGCATAGATCAACTGGTGGAAAATTCTTCCGGGTTCAAGCTGCTGTCTTTCATGGACGCATACTCCGGGTACAATCAGATCCCAATGTATTCGGGAGATCGGGAGAAGACAGCCTTCAGAGGAGGGGAAGCGAACTATTGCTATAATGTGATGGCTTTTGGCTTGAAGAATGCCAGGGCCACCAATCAGCGCATGATGAATAAGGTCTTTGCCCAACAGCTCGGCCGGAACATAGAGGTGTACATAGACGACATGATTGTGAAAACAGATTCAAGTGGGGATCATGTCCGAGATCTGGAGGAGACTTTCCGCAAGTTGAGAGAAAAAAACATCCGGCTGAACCCGCTCAAATGTGCCTTTGGAGTGACGGCGGGGAAATTCCTGGGTTTTATGCTGACCCATAGGGGTATTGAAGTTAATCCGGACAAGTGTGCAGCAGTCTTGAACATGAAGTTTCTGGCAACTAAAAAGGAGGTACAGCAGCTGACTGGTAGGCTGGCGGCATTGACTAGATTTCTCCCCAAATCAGCAGAAAAGGCCCTCTCATTCTTCAGGTTGCTAAAAAAGGAAGCCCGCGTTGGTTGGAGCCCGGAATGTGAGGCCGCTTTTCAGGAGATCAAGAAGTGCCTTTCCTCACCACTGGTGTTGTCCAAACCAGAACCTGGTGAGACACTGATACTGTACTTGTTAGTGGGCGAGGAGGTGGTGAGTAACGTGTTGGTTAGGGAGATTGGCAAGACTCAGTTGCCCGTGTATTTCATAAGCTGAGCCTTGAAGTGCTCGGAGTTAAGGTATCAAAAGTTGGAGAAGGTGGCTTTCGCACTTTTAGTGGCGGCTAAAAGACTGCGTCCATGTTTCCAGGGCCACACTATCGTAGTACGTACTAACTAGCCAATTCGGCAGGTTCTTCACAAACCGGACTTAGCAGGAAGAATGATGAATTGGGCAATACAGTTGTCTGAGTTTGACTTGAAATATGAGGCCCGACATGCAATCAAGTCTCAGGCTTTGGCCGACTTCTTGGTTGAGCTCACCCCGTCAACCTCGGCCAGTGAGGAAGTCTGGACCCTCTTCGTGGACGGATCATCTAATACAAAGGGGAGCAGAACAGGTATTATAGTAGAGAGCCCACAGGGAGTATCAGTTGAACAGTCTCTGAGGCTCAATTTCCCGACGTCAAATAATCAGGCTGTGTATGAGGCCTTGATAGCTGGACTGGCCTCGGCTAGAGAGCAAGGAGCCCAGAAGGTGAAAGTTTTCACAGATTCCCAGCTTGTTGCGGCCGAGATTGAAGGTAGATACCAGGCCAAGGGTTCCTTGTTGATCAAGTACTTGGCCAGGGTTAGGGAGATCATTGCCGAGTTTGATGAAGTCATCATCTCCCATATTCCCTGAGAAGAAAACATGAGGGCCAATATATTGTCTAAGCTAGCGAGCATCAAGGGCGCGAGCAACCATAGAACGGTCGTCCAACAGGAGCTGGCTTATCACACTTGCATCATGATGATATCGGCAGAGTCCGACTGGAGGAAGCCTATAATTAGATACCTAGAGCAGGGAATAATCCCAGACGACGAGGTCGAGGTCGAGGCCAAGAAGCTGATCCGAGATGCCGTTCTGTATACCACTCTAGAGGGTGAGCTGTACCGCAAAGGTCCACACACCCCCATGTTACTTTGTTTTGGGCCTGACCGAGCAGAATATATATTGGCCGAGATACATGAGGGCATCAACGGCCAACATATGGGGGCGAAGGCATTGGCAGTAAAGGCTATTTGGGCTGGATACTTTTGGTCGACTATGAAGGCGGATGCCCAGGATCATGTGAAGAAATGCGAGAGTTGTCAAAAGCACGCTAAGGTAATATGGTCCCCCCCCTCCCCCCCCGTCCGAGTTGACAATTATCACCTCTCCCTAGCCTTTCTACAAATGGGGGATGGACCTGTTGGGTCCATTCAAGGCGGCAGAGGGTCAGCTGAAATGGCTCATTGTAGCTGTTGATTATTTCACTAAGTGGATAGAAGCAGAGCTGTTAGCTACCATTACTTTAGCTCGAGTCCAGAAGTTTTTTGAAAGGAACATCGTTTCCAGGTTCGGAATCCCGGTCGAGATCGTCACAGATAATGGAACTCAGTTCACCGATAAGAAATTCATAGAGATGATGGCTAGCTTCCATGTTAAACACCATTTCTCTTCCGTGGAATATCCGCAATCCAATGGCCAGGCCGAGGCTGCCAATAAATTTATCTTGGAAGGACTCAGAAAGAGGATGTACGATGCCAGAGGCAGTTGGGTAGAACAGTTGTACTATGTCTTGTGGGCACATAGGACCTCGCCTCAATCATCCACTTAGGAAACCCCGTTCAGAATGACCTACGGGTGTGAGGCCATGATTCTGGTCGAGATCGGGCAGCCCTCTTGGAGAACAATGATGATGCTCAAAGAAGGGGAGGAAGCCAACAATGAGGCCTTGATTAGCGAACTGGAGTTGATAGATGAAATCTGAGCTCAGGCACATATCTGAGATGTGGCCGCAAAACAGTTGGTGGCCAGAAGGTTTAACAGGAAGATCAAACCGAGATCCTTCGAAAAAGGAGATTTGGTCTTAAGGAGGGCCAACATTGGCAACAAAAATGCTCAAGATGGAAAGCTGGCGGCCAACTGGGAAGGACTATACCGAGTTGCTCAGAATCTCGGCCAGGGGGCGTACATACTAGAAACATTGGACAAGAAGGCGATCAAATATACATGGAACGCCGACAAATTGAAGACATATTATAGTTGATTATTTCTTTTTTATCTATGTGTTTTTCGTTAATTGAGAAGAGTGGCGGCCAACGGTTTTGCACCCCCACTTCATGTAATCTCTTTCATCGGAATCATAAAGACGAATAAAGTTGATATTTATGAATAAACAAGTCATGAATTGACAGTTTCCTTTGAAAAATATATTTCGATATTTATAAGTCATACATTGACTAAGGCTTTTTAAGCAATATTTATATATCGTTCCACGCGGATCCGAGGTGTTTCCAAACCCTGATCAGGTTGGCACGGTCCAAAGTGGCGTGATACACCGACGATAACTTGGGATGAAGAATAAGAACCGAGAAACATCGTGTAAGTCGGTCGATATTATACTTGGCCGTTGGAGCCAAATGAATATTCAAATGCGCATACTTAAAAGTTCTAACGAAGAACAATAATATAGGAAATAACTATATTTTCCAAAATATAAAGATTGTTTGAAACAAAGAAATTGTTCAAATAAAAATAAACCAAAGATAAGTACAAAATAAAACTGGCATCCCGGCCCTTCAAGCATCGCCTGCTGGAGCCGAGGTCTCTTCAGCCCTAGCCTTGGGTAAATCTTCAGCCTCAACGACAGAATCATCTTGATCGAAATAAGGAACGACTGCACCATCACGAATAAAAGATTGAAAGTGCAGCCCTTCGCTATTCAAAGTGATCCCGACATTAAGACATCGGACCTGAACGAGGGCGTTGTTGAAAGAATCCTCAGCCACAGACGATAAGGCCTTCCGCAGCTCGGCAACCTCCTTCTCGGTCTCCAGAAGCTTGGACTTAGCATTCTTGGCCTCAGCCTGGCCCCCTTCAAACATGGTCTTCACCTCGTTTAAGTTCTAAGTCATGAGGGTGGCTTTGGCGAGGGCCTGCTGAGTCTCGAAGCGGGCCGCTTGAAGATCTCGTTCGAACTCGGCTCTCGCAAGCCGCAATTCTTCCACAGCTTGCTGAGTCTCAGTTTGAGCGGCGGCCAAGCCCTCCTCGGCCTTCTGAATCTTGACGTTGGCAGCAGCAAGCTCCTCTTTGTTCTTGTTACACCTATCTTTTACAACAACTAGACAGTCAACAAGAGAAGCCGTTTGATAGGCATGCAGCTGCATCTGCTAGAGTAGTCGGACGTCATCTTCAGAAAGCCGAGATGAGTTGGCGAAGTGTTTGGGAGCCCGAACAAAGGGGAAAAGCTCCTCAGCCCCCCGTTCCCATAAGTGGCCGAGCTCCAGCTTCGCAGCTTCAGGGAGCACGGCAGTAAAAGACTCAGGGGCCTGGAGATCAGCGGCCGGGGTAGATGGAGGAGGAAGAGCGATGACCTCGGCAGGAGGGGCGATGCCAAAAGCGGCAAGGGATGTGGCAGCAGGAGCCGGGGAGGCCGTTTCCACTGGTGCAACGACTGGTTCCGTGGCCGACTTTGTCACCTTCCTCTGTTTGAGTTTGAGCTGCTTGAGGAAGGGAAGGACTTCGTTAGTGGCGAGGGTCGGCCTTGGGGCACCGGAGGTTTTTCGGGACCGAGGTCTCAGGTCACTGGATTGGTTTTCCATTTCAGTAGCTGCAAAACAAAGCAAATAAATTAACATCAGGAATAGAAAAGCAATACAATATACTTTATAAATAAATCAGACTAACAGTCAGGAAGAGCAGGTGGGATTTCACAGAAACCCTGGCTTTCTCGGAAGGTATCGATCTGGATGACCGAGTAGGCATCCTCATCCGACAACCCGGTTTCATCTCAGTGGTCGAAAGGAGGTTGGAATTCATGATGGGCATGAGACCAGTAAAGTGGAAATTTCCACTTTACCCCGGCAGATTCTGGCCCTTGAAGAAAGAAAGGTTGTTGGCCGGGTTTGGCACTGACTTTAAAATAATTATTTTTGAACCTCTTAAAAGATTCAGTAAAAAGAGGAAAAAGCTTATGTTTAGGACGACTCCTTAAGGAAGTCCATCCTTTCCGGCTAGAAGGCTCTCGGCCAGTGCGGCCAGTGTGAGTGGAAAAGTAATACATAAAGACGGGAACCACACACGGGATCCCCAGATTTACACATAAATCCTCAAAGGATTTGACAAAGGCCCAATCATTTGGATGAAGTTGTGAAGGGGCCAGAGACAAGTGTTTTAGAAGCTTCATCTCGAACTCGGAAAGGGGAAAATGGATACCCAAACGGGTGACCACATCGGCACAGAAAAAGAAAAATTAGATTCGCCCTGTTCAGCACAAGAACAGATTGGCACATGAGGGCCGAGATGACGAATCGAGAATCCTTCTTGATTCCTTACAGGGAGGGCGGCTATGCTCTCCAGACTCATGGAAGACGAGGTGTTAAGAACCTTATAGGTAACCCAAGGGAATCTGGCTATCAGGTCTGGAGAGGGGTTGTCGGTATAGGAACCGCTCGACCGAGACTCTTCGACTATTTCCATAGAAGTGACTTCCATGATAACCTACGACAAAATAAAAAAGGAAAATAATTAGCAAAGGTACCTGGAAAATCGACGGCAGGGCGTGAAATGTTGGCCAACGCCGAGATACTTTCAGGTGGTACCTAGGTTCTGGGCCGGGGCATTGGTGGAATGACGATTACAGGGTTATGCCGGCACACTCTAACTCATCGTCGGCTTGCTTGTCGAAACCCGAGCTGGCCAGATACATGAACCTATCCATGCATCTCGTGCACGGTTCAAACCGGGTCTCAGGACAAGGCTCTAAGGGACGCGGCTTGGAAGGAAGAACAGGAGGGGTCACAGGGCGACCCCTAGATTCCCTATTGGGCCCTATACTAGAACCTGATACAGCTTTAGAGGAAGAACCTTCTACAGCTTTAGAAGAAGGGGGTTTTTTAGCTAAAGGAGTTTTTGAAGATTTTGAACCACCGATGGGGGTTCGAAGGAAGCGTTTGGTTTTATCTTCCTCTGAAAGGGGTTTATTAAAAAACCAGAAAGCAGAAAAAGGGGGAATCCTCTCAACAATACGTGCCTCTTCCTCAGGAGTGAGTTTCATTGCCACAGGGTTACGAAGGGTTTCGAAAACTCAAAAAAGGAAGAACAAGGGATGAAGATGAACAGGAATAGAAAAAGAAGGAATAAACCCAGAAAAAAGAGGTCAAGGGGGAATAAGTACCACTAAAGTAAAATGAAAAGAGTAATGAGGAGAAAAAGAAATGTAGAATCATGAAAGAAAGGAGAAGATGAGGTACATGGATTGAAGAACTTTGAAGAAGGAAGGTTGAAGCACCAAATGCAAGAACGAAGAGCAGAATACTAGAGCAAAGGCAGGCAATAAGAGAAACGAACTAGAAGTTTTGAAACAGTGTGAGAAAATGACAAGGTTTGGCTTATAAAAGTGAAAAGTAACTGTCGAAACCCACGAAATTAAAAAAAAATGGTAACCGCCGAAATTTGAATTGAGAATAATGGGTAACTGACAATAGTGGTTAATCACTGGGGCAATAGTGACCAGTTAATCAAGAGACAAGGGCAAAACGGACAATGGCAAGGGATAGTCATGATTAGAACGTACAAAGAAATGACAGAGCATTAAATGCCAGGGAGGCGCGTCGTTTCACATGTCCAAACGACAGCAAGAATGATTCATTACATTGGAATTAGGGATCGGAAAAAGTTGGCTTTGAGGAAAACACGCTTCACTATCTCAGTTGAAATTAGAAAAGGAGGTCGGCTCTCGGGGGAACAAGCAGCTATGATATCCGAGCTCCACACGAGTATCAAACGCAAGATCCAAAAAAACATCTCGGAAGCTTGATAGTGAGGCCGACTTATCCGAGATAAGCATCTCGGTTATAAATCTACATCTCAATAGAGTCACCTCGGTCATTCAGGTTACTCAATAACCGAGATGAGGGGTAACTGTTACGGATATTTGGTACTGGGCCAAAGGCCAAAGAGCCCAATACTGTTAGTATCACGTTATTAATGGCAAGATTGGGGAAGATTGGGTCCTAAATAATTACCAGAATCAAGAAAGATATTGAGGGTTATTTCTACACTGAATATCCAGAATATTTGTTCATCTTTTGGAAGATCATGATCAAGAATTGGCATAGTTTCCTTATTTCTCCACAGGTCAGTAAGCATAAATAGCAATTCTCACCAAAGGTGCAAGGTACACAGATATTCTAACTCTCTCTTTTCCATTCTCACAGTGCATACACCCCACGTCCAATTGTGGCTCGTTTGTGCTGTGATCTTCTTCCTGGAGTTGTTTTAATCTTCATAAACACCTTCAAAGAGAGAGAGTTTGATCATACATCAATTTCCAGCATTGTTGCTGGACATCTGTTTTTAAGGAACAGAACATTTTCAAAAGATTATCTCCATCAACACGTTACCTTTTCAAATTTAATTTCCTACCACTGAACACAATCTCCTTCCCCCATCTTATCGTCTCTATCTCTTGGTTCGAGTTGCACCTTGGTTTCATGGAGAAGAAGAAGAATGACATGATCAAGGAGAATGAAGAAAGCGTTGGTGTTATACAAGATATACAGAGCACAACCTGTAACTGTTAATTCACATTCAGGTTCCTAGGCCTGGTGCATCATCGACAATGGTTGGAGGGCCTCAGTCAAAAGGACCATCGCCGCTTTGGTTATCTTTCTAAGGTACTCACAACTCACAAGTCACACGGACATTCGTCTCTCTCTCTCTCTCTCTCTTCCATTTATATTTCAAGCACATTTTTTCTCAATGGAAAGCAAAAACGTGTAGCTGAAATAAATTATTTTCAATCTATGATCATTATTTAATTTATTTTGTTTATTGTTACAGGATTGGTGTTGTGAATGACTACAGTCATTATTTTCTACTTTGTGATTATTTGTGCTTCATCTCTCTTCATTATGAAGATTGTATTTGTATTCTCCAATGTAGACACGACAACCAACTATTCATAGTGAAGAATGTAAAATCATAGAATGTTGCATTTCATATTACTTCTCTTGAATGGATTCACTATGTGTATTTGGTTGTCATTTGTTGAGGAATCTAGTCTACTTCTACTCCTATCATTCTATAACTAAAAGAGATAAAATAATACTTTTGTTTTCTTCCTTCTCTCTCAATGGAATTACAGGGATATATATATATATATATAAGCAGAGCACATGCAATTGCTAACATAATTCTACAATAATATTCTAGAATCTACATAAGATATTTATTCTAACAACCAAAAAGATATTTCTTAGCTGCTGAAATGATCCTCTTAGGCCTAATATATGAGATGGATCCTAACATCATATGTCGTGATATCCTTCCTTTTATTATGCTCTCAATTTTCATTATTGTTGTTTATTTATTTTTTAGTATTATTAACATATTGTAGTAAGGAAATAAAAGGAATATACTGTCCATGTAGCCTGTAGGGTTGGTTCCAACTATTTTAACAACCAGAGCTTTACTCACTGAAGGTCTAAACGTGAGCAATCTGCTTTTGTGGAACATAGTGATGAGAAATCAAAATTCCCTCCCAAAAGTTAGCTAGGGTTTGCTGTCGTTGGGCCTTCTCGGAATAAACTACTTAGCCTGGTCTTGACTAGCCTAGTAGCTCTGGTTGCTGAACTATATGAGGAGAGTGTTGGGACATACTTATGGTCGTGTACACCTATGAATGATGCGACCTACTTCATTCAGGGCAGTCCCGACGCTAACCCCGGCGAAAATGAAGAAGCAGAAAGCTTGGGTATGTGCTTCTTTGTATATAAATGTTTGTCATATTGTGGGTATGATTAATTTTTGATCTCTTTAAGGTAAAATTATAGGTTAGAAAGACTAAAACTGTATTTAAACCTCTATTTAAATATATTCATAAATGTTTTTTCTGTGGTGTGGTAGTTCTATCCTGTGTTATTGCAACTAATATTTATATACAAAGAATGAAAGAAATTACCTTTAAAATTCTTCTTATGACTAAAACAACAACCAATATTAGCTTTGACTCTACCAGTAAAACATCTAATATTAGCTTTGAAATGTATATGCCCACTATTAACTCCAAAATGGCTTTCCAAGGCAATTTCATCTTATTTGGTTAAAATATGAAAGAACAACAAAATAGAGTGTGTGATCCTCAATGTATTCCAATACTAAGTGTATGTTATTGGCAAAGTTCTGGCTTTGACAAGAAGCATAAAACATCTAAATGATAGCTTTGAAATCTATATTCCCGTCATTCACTCCAACACAGCCTTAAATGTAAGATCCTCTCATACTAGCGAAGTTGTAGCTTTGACACTTGCACTAAAACATCTAATCTAATATTACTTTTGAAACTAAAGTTAAGATCGAAGTTCCAAACAACTCTAATCTGAAGAATGGAAGCTTTTGAATCGAATATTAACTATCTTAGCAGCAGTTGTTTGAAGTTTGCACCTTAGACCTTTAAGATCTTCCTTTTGATTTGTATTCAGTGTCGTTCTAGATCTTCTTATTATAATTTCATATAGCTTATTCTTTTGTATTATGTCCTTTATTTATGGGCTAATCATGATAATTACGTGTGTGACAGCTCAGAATAGGCACGTCTGCAGGATGCTCAAAAAGGAGGCAGTGTGGCAACAAAGAAAGCAGGGGATATATATTGGTTGGAGCTAGGTGGCAGTTTGTATACAGAGATGTGATTCACCTTGTGACATCAGGTTTCGTGGAGGGACACATTGCCTCCTTTTTTATTTATTGCTTTTGGAAGGGTAGCAGTCCAATGGTGCTTCTAGTGTATTTAAGGGTGCCTATATGATCATATAGCTTGTCTATAGCTTGATGCAGAATCATTTTGTATTTAAGGGTGCCTATATGATGCAATGGACAAATCATCCATTTAGTTCATCAATTTGGTCCATGTATTTAGTTATTTGAACATGATTGTAATAATATCATGGGATGAGGCAAGATGTTTACCTTGGATGGAAGGCTGTGAATGTTATATGTTTGGGATGGCCTAATATGCTCATTATAGGAACCTCATATTGTGGACAGGATCAAATACGGCTGCAACATTATTTGTATTGAGCTTTGGGATTGGAGTTTCATGTTAAGGCAATGGTGGTCATACTCACTTATGGGGTTTCGGTTACTTGGGGATCAAAATGGACGTGATGACATTTCAATGAGAGTTGCACTATATGTCCAACATGACTTGAGTCTCTTATGTTGCTAGGAGCCATGATTAATTTGCAACATTGCCTTGGAGACATACAAAAAAAAAAAAAAAAAAAAAAAAAAAAAAAAAAAAAAAAAAAAAAAAAAAAAAAAAAAAAAAAAAAAAAAAAAAAAAAAAAAAAAAAAAAAAAAAACAAAGTTCAATTTATTCAGCACTTTCCTTATTAAATATATACTTAATTATTTATAAACTTTGATTATGTAAAGTATGATCGAATATAACTCTTAAATAATTAATTGCTATAATTATTTTGCAATGCAATTATATTTTACTTAAATATTGAAGGTTAAATTTCTTATATTAAATTTTCACATTTTTTTTAAATATGGAAACATCATTCAGATATTTTTAACTTTAATATCACAATATATTTTTCATTTTTATTATCTTTTTTATTTGGTTCTTAAGTTAATATGGGTGCTTAAATTAATTTTGTGGGTCCTATAATGCTTGAAAATATGTTATTTATGGTATAGTTTTGTTAAGCAACTATTGTTTATATAAGCAACTCTATGTCATATGCTCTAGTAGGAAAAAATGTCAAGCAATGGTGCTTAAAGTTAAGCAACTCATGTAAGAATTCCCACTAGAGATGCTTAACTGAAGAATTTTAAGTAACTTATTTTGACACATAAATCTCTTTCAATGATAAAAAAAAAAAACTAAACAACAATATTGTAAAATAAACAACTCATCTAACAATTGCCATTGAGTATGCTCTTAAGCCTTAATGGGAATTTGTTCCTTTACCATATTTTTTTAATTATCAAATTCTTTAAGATAAATACTTGAGAGGTGTTGGTGTAAAATATCCTTAGCCACTGTGATGACTAAGTACAAAGCGATGATTCCCTTTTAGGCAATTTACCAAGAAAGGGATTCTATTCCTTGGTTTGGGTTCCTGGTCCACTCCAAAGAGCTTTCCAGTAGTAGAAAGTACTAAGGTTTATGCTACTCCTAAAGAATTTGTGGTAAAGGAATGAAAACGGCTAAAAGTAATAAATAATGAAATAAATAAAAGATATGAAACTGGCAAAAGAGTAATTATATTTATGGATTCTTGGATCTTTGTTTTTTTTTTCTTTATTTACAATTTGATAGGTCTTATTTATAGTCGTTCTTCCAACAGTTATATTAGTCGTAACACTAACTAAAAATCCCTAAAATCTAGTAGATCATGACTAACATTTTGCTAACCACTTCTTGGCCCTCAAGCTGTTTTCCATGTCTTCTAATAAAGCCCACATTCAATTTCTAATAACTCCCTTCATGAGTTTTACCAAATTGCCCCAAATTAACCACACCAGCCATCACGATTAGCTAGTCCACCTCAGTCATATCCAATCAGTTGCCTTGTTTCTAACGACTAACTTTTAGGTGTCAACATAATTGTTCCCTTTTTCTTGCGTCGTTTGGATTCCCAAGCATTATCTTCTTGAATGGCTATAGGAAAATTTCAAATCTCATTCTCGCGTTATCTCTTATTCTCTTATCTTCTGTAGTTGATTATGTTTGCTTCTCACTATAAGAAAGCTCAAATCGTTTACCTCAGCAATCAGTTATAGAAAACCTTAACCTTTGATCATCATGTCTGCCTCTGAACAACCTGTTTCTGGTGCGCCTCCATCCGTTCACCTAAACTAAAGCTCTATTCCACCACCAACAATCTCGCTATCTATGATGAACACTAACATGAGTATTTCCTAGGTCCTTATCATCTCATTGAAGGTGAGGATACTGAAAAAATGGCTAGCAAGCTGCTTAATCCTGAGAAAAACACTCTTTCCATCACTTGCGCTAGTATGGGGTTCATAAATTTCCCTTTAGTTTTCGCACTTGGCCTAGACCCCTTCAGAATACCAAGATTGGTTGAAGAGGATATCGACTACTTATAAGGATGAGTGGAAGGAATGGTGAGTCTACGACATGATCATGTTGTCAACTGTTGATATGCATTGGTTGCGAGACTTGCTTGTCGGTGTATTAGGATTATAGTCAACGACTATCAATGGATTTGTTCTTCTAGAAGCTATGGTTGGCCCAACCTTGCTTGATGTGACAACCATCTTGAACTTGCCGATATATGACGAGGAGCTGCCGTTGCTTTACAAAACCTGTTGTTCCACCACTTCCAACACTTTTAGCAACAAATTCTCCAAAGATGACTTTGGGTATTCCAAATTCATGTTGCTCAATTCCGAAAAGAGTGGTGTTGTCTCTTCAAGTGAGCACAATGTTTTCCCTTTGATGTGGTTTTGTAGGTATTTCATTTGCACCAAATCAGTAGGTGTTTTGAGTGAATCTGCAATTTTGTAATGACTCTCACAACAGATCATACCTTGGCTTTGGGCCCTCAACTTTTGTCCACCCTTTATCGAGGCATTTTCCATATCCTCAACAATCTTAAAGATGATCACACTGAGTACAACATCGTTCTGGCCCGATTTGGTTTTGGGTGTTGTGGGCTCTCTACCCAGGCGTTGGTCTTCTTGAAACTCAAAGGGAAGATACTTGTTATGGGCAAGCCCTTATACATTTTCCTTCACCAAAAGCAATAGTCTTTTCCATCACCAATTGGCTCCTAATGGTTGACTTGTCGCTTTGCTTCTCTCTCACCCTCTTTAACCATTGCAGACCGAACCACATTGGATTCTTATTGATCCTGCCTCCGTAAAAGAGACAAATGTCATTGCTAGGAACAACTGGGCTTTGATGTGATATTTCATTTTCTCTTGTTTGGCATAAAACCCACTTCAAGGAACAACAAGCTAGTCGATGATGCCTATTATCCCTACTATTTTGCCAGGCAGTTTGGTTTGGGTCAATCCATTCCTAAGATTCTCCACTATCACATTCGCCTGCCTGTTAGGTTGCGCATTTCTTGTTAGCGGAACGAGATATCAATTGTATTGGAAGACATATCAGATAAACTCCACTCTTTGTATACAGGTGTTTCTCCTTCAGCCCCAATAATGTGGACTTTTTCACAGAATGGTAAGGAGTTATTTCGGCCACCATGTTTCCTGGAAGCCTAGCTGATTTTCTAATCAAGCTGATTGATGACTTGTTTAGTGATGAACCACTTGCTTCGACTCTTGCCAGGTGTCGCAAAAATAAACCAATTGCATCCACCTCAGTTGTTCAAGAAGGTAATTTCTTTTATGCTTCATACTTCCAATCATGACCTTCTTACTTACATGTTTTCTTTTATAGACATATCCTCATTATATTTAGGGTTTGATCTAGTCGATGTGAACGCATTGCTAAACTCTCGTACACCCTAACTCTATTCAGAATTGGCTGGTCCTAGGTGTCACACTCGCCAGTTGACTGTGCTGCAAATCACGACCTCTAAATTGGCTCACAAGTTGCAATGCAAAACCCTTGAGGTCTCTGAGAAGGTCCTTGAAGCTTTTCACCTATTTTATTCTCTTAACTCTATTCTTTGCCAATTTTGCTTAACATTATTCCTTTTTTAGTCTTAGAAGAAGAAAAGTAAAGGGTAAAGACAAGGCCAAGGAACTCTTGAAGGAGCCAATGCCAACACCAAGCACTCACGGAGCCTAGTAGGCTGAAAGAATGGCCACTAGCAGCCAAAGAGGTACTGCTAATAGCCTTCGATTCCAAATGAGGTCCTCTCTAAATACTTCTAGTCCCCTATGACCAACCCACCAATTCCTCAAGATGGCTCACCCTCTTGAAACGCAAGAAATATGTCCAAGACATTCTAGTTTAGCCATTTTTGGAGGATCCTACCTATATTAACCTTTTGAGGAGCTCCCTTTTGAAGCTAGTAGCTGCTGCCAACCCCAACATCATAACTGAGGCTGAGAAGAAGGTATATGAACAAATCTCCTTGCTTCTAAGGGATTTAGATGCAAAATTTGGGCTGAACGCCAGGCGCAAGAATCAAAGCAGGTATGAGATTTAACATTTGAAAAAAATTGAAGGCTAGTAAGGCGAACATGACTGCTCAATTTGTCTCTATTGAGGAAAAAAGGTGCGTTGACTTGGGACTGCAAGCCAGAACCAGTCACGGCTTGTTGAGCTTTAAGATCAGCTGATGACTATTCAAAAGAAGATTTCTACTCTCCAACCTATTCTCAAAAAGGCTATAATTAGGGTGAATAATTATAATCATAAGAGGGTGGAATTGTATGAGCAAGGGAATCAGCTAGATAAGGACATTGCCTCTCTCCTTAAGCAAAGGAATTTGCTGCTTTAGACCATGGAGAGAGCGACCAAGGAATTGGCCTAAGCTGACATGGAGTAGAATGACTTTCAAAACATGCTGATTTATGTCCAATCGCTTGTAGCAGCCGTCCTCGTGTCATCTGCTTTGGGTCATCGTAATCATTGGTTAGGCTTCTACCCATTTTGTAAAGTAATATGTCGCCACAATGATGAAATTATGACTCTTGGAAGAACAAGGATCAATTTTCCCTATCAAATCAATAGCCCAACCTCGAAAGGGCCATTGGCATCTTCACATCCTTTGGCGTATTTCACACAATTGGCTGAAATACTTGGCCAAAAATAACCATGCCTATGAATAAGCCACCTCATTTTTGGCCTAGATTAATGGGAACCACAAAACCCTTCATGGACCTGTCCTATAATCCTTAGATATTCATTTACACTTGCACACTTGAGAAGCAAACCAACAATCGTTCTCCTGTACAAATCACCATCCAACAATATGTATTTAAGAGCCTTCCTTTTGAGTGTGACACCTGCTTTAGCCGACATCTGTTCTAAATATTCTATCAACTCGTGTCGCTAATCCTTATTAGTCGTGGTCATATCCTTAAGAACTACATCAAGCCATTCATACCCGAGCTCTTCAACTTGTAGCTCTTTATACTTAAAAGCATGTTGGGCTAGCTTATTAGCTTCTTGTTTCTCTTCTTGTGGCACTGATGGAGTGCTTTTAGTTAAATATTTTTCTATCCTTCTTAGCTTATTTGATTTTTCTTAGACTTTTGATTTTCCATTCTAATTCAGTTTCTGTCTTAGGCAAGTAAGTGGGCTTCATTGCTAATTTTAGCGGATTTTTGGATTTTATGCTCACTTGACCTATCAGCCTTGTATAGGACCTACAAAGCTCTACAGAACTCTGAATGGAGCATTCTAGTAGTCCCTAGAAAGATAACAAAAAGATCTACAAGTTTGTCAGAAATAAGCCGAGGCTAATTCTGCCATTTGGAGGATCGTTTTGGGCTTCAAAGCCAGAATCACTGCACTTATATTTTGGGCTGCGAGTTTGATTTTTATGGTTGTAAATAGTAAATAATTAGAATTCATGGGTTTGTTCATGGCCCATTCTTTCCTTCAGACTTAGTCACTATATTTTAGTGACATTAGAGAGACTTAACATTTTTAGATTACATTAGCAAAAACAGTTTTTACATTTCTCTTTTTAAGTTTTTAGAATCAAAACCCTTACTCTTATTTTCTCTCAACTGTTCTTCCTTGTTCTTCATTTTCGTTTTGCTGTTCTTCCATTTTCGTGCATATTTCATGGGGCTTTCATTGATGATTATCATGGAAGGCTAAATAATCAATCAATCCAAGGATCCAACCCAAGCAAAAGGAGAATTTGAATTCTGGTTTGATATTTCGAATTCTGTTTGAATGTTCAATTTCTTCTTCAATTTCTATTCTATTTTCATGATTATGAATACATTAATGGATTCATTTCCTAATTTTGAATATTAATCACAGATTAATTGGATGATATTTTAGTTAGGGTTGTGGTTTCAATTAATTTAGGGGTTAATTTGATTGAACGAACTTTCACAATAGGATAAATTGCTGAGAATGATGATGATTCGAATAGCTTGGTGTGGTGAATTAGATTGATGCTTTTAATCTGTCTTTTCAATTCTATTAGTTTTTGTGTTGTTCTTTAATCTTAGTTTACGTTTTTGCAAATTTTACTTAACGCATATAAACTGTTCGCTAAAAATCACCCTGACTGTTTTAGTGAGTTGAAGTTAGAACCATATTGATAGTGTCTCTGAGTCGACCTAGGTTATTCCTGTGCTACAGAATTGGCGTAGTTAAATTGTTTTGGAGCACTACGACAAACGCTTATCAGGTACATATGGAACTTCGACATCCATAAATTGCCTTAGCAATTGGACAATAGATTCATGTAAAGAGATCAAATTGGGGTGACAACATCTGTATTGGCCTATCAACTATTTAATCGCTAGTTGTGAATCGTCTAAGATCTTAGCGGACTTAACATCCTTAGCCAACAATATCTTCAAGCCTAGGACTAAGGATTCATATTCAGCCTGATTGTTGGAGCAATCGGCTAGTAATTCACAAGTGAATTTCCTTGTCCTTTCATCTGGACTGGTCATTACTAATCCTACTCCTGCAGCTGACCTCATTTTTGGTTCATCAAATGACATTATCCATGGCTTAACCCTCATACACATGATTCACTTATCGAAAGGATCTAAGGGATCTTCACACGGATGTTGTGCAAGGAAATCGGCTAAGGTCTGTCCTTTAATAGCTTTCAAGGTTTAAGTAATTAAGTGAGTATGTGCTTAATTTCATAGCTTATTTCATTAGCCATCCTTGTAAGGTAGGCCTATTTAGCAGATGCTTAAGTATATCAATTTTGTACACCATGAATACCTCTTTAGGCAACAAATAATATTCTAATTTAATACATGCAAAGTAAATGGATAAACGAAGCTTTTCAATAGCTTGAATATCTACATTTTGCATCTATTAACTATCTACTTAAGTTGTTTACAATTGAATTTGTCCCATCATCAGCCTTTTGTTGCTTCAGTCATAACTAAGAGGAAAACGCTTTCAGCTTGCAAGCCAAATTAGCAATGAATCGCCTGAGGAAGTTGATCTTCCCTATCAAACTTTGCAACACCAATTTATTTCTGGGAGGAGTTGTTTCTGGAGTCGCCTTGGTTTTATTCTTGTTGACTTCAATTCCCTTGTAATGTTCAAGGAAACCTAGGAAATGGCCTGCTGTTATCCCAAAAGCACACTTACCATGATCCATCTTCAAGCCAGGTAACCTCATCATTTTGAATGCCTGTTCCAAGTTCAACAAATGTTGATCAAATGCAGCCTTCTTGACAACTACGTCATCTATGTATACCTTCATGGTCTTGACAATCAAATCGTGAAATATTAGATTCATAGCCCTTTGGTAAGTGGCCTCGACATTCTTAATTTCAAAAGGAATCACTACCCACTCAAAAATACTAATGGCCTATGTGCACCTGAAGGCTGTTTTATAAACATCCTCTTTGGCTATGAAAATTTGGTTATGACTTGAATAGTCGTCCATAAAGGTGAGTATTCCATTGCTAATCGCAGAGTCTACTGGCATGTCTACAATTAGCATGGCATACTCATCCTTAAGGATAGCCAAATTCAAGTTTCTGAGATCCGTACACACTCATACCTTGCCATTCTTCTTGATGGTAGGAACTATATTAGACAACCAATCAACATACTTAATTGTCTTAATGAGCCGTGAAGACAACAAGTGTCCAACCTCCTTCACCATTGCTAGGAATTCTGGATTAAAATGCTTAGCTGGCTGTTTGTATGGCTTGAATCCTTCTTTCAAAGATAGTTGATACTCAACCAACTCTCTAAAAAATCTTGGCATTTCAGGATAAACCCAAGCAAAACAACCCTGTATTAACTAATAAGCAATAGTAATATCACTCTTTGTTCTTTGGATAACAAACCACTGATCTTGGTCAGTTGTTGATCATCAATTGATCCTAGATTGACATCCACCAATGGATCTTATGCCTCTAATGGAGGTACAAGTTTCTTAATGGCAGGTTATCCAATCTTTTGGGGAGGTTGCTTTCCAAGTCCTTTCTCTTGCCTTCCCCCAATCATGTTGTCAGAGAAATGTTCTTCTATCCCTTTCATGAGATCATCATATATTTCTATTAATCCTTACTTCCTTGTTCTTGTTCCATCAGTTGTATGTCGATTGACTTTCCAAGCCTGAAACCTTGGCTAGTAAACTCACATGCCTCAGCTTCGTAAAATTCTTCCACAATGGCTATATCCATAATTGGTTGCATACATGTGAGTAGAAAATGGCCTTTGTAGACACTTCGTCTTTAGAAAATGGTTGGTGGTCAGCCGACATCACCTCCACTTT
The DNA here is from genome assembly GCA_007407185.1 of Glycine tomentella. Classification (NCBI taxonomy): domain Eukaryota; kingdom Viridiplantae; phylum Streptophyta; class Magnoliopsida; order Fabales; family Fabaceae; genus Glycine; species Glycine tomentella. The sequence goes on along the minus strand of PYAF01003414.1, from coordinate 156,453 downwards.
GTCATCAATCCAGAAAATCAGAACTTGATGGAGGGTAGATGGCACACAAAAGTTTGAATTCAACCAATCTCTCCCTAGATGTACTGAATAATAAGGCTTGGTATTCACAAAAATAAAATGCAGTCATACTGATTTTGCGTCCAACTGTGATTTCAACTATTAAAACTCCCATAATCGTTGTAGAATCGCTCATGAATGCTGACATTTGCATGTTAGTTCTGATTAAATCTTTTTTGGATCTCGGAAACTTCTTGACAGTGGAGAACAACATCACATTCAAGAAAGCTCCATTGTCCACAAAGGCTTGACTAATCAGTTTCCCATTAATCACTGCCTTCACATACAATGGTTTCAAATGACGTGCTTGCTCTGATGGAGGCTTGTATAACTTAGTGATCCCTTTCTCAACATTAGGATCCTCGACCAAACTTGCCGACTCTCTTTCGTCGACTAAGACATCGTCTTCTAATGTATCCGTCAATTGGTCCTGACTTGCATACTTTATAGGGAGGATGCCAATAGCAGCCATAGGAATAAGAGCTTTATCTGATAGCAAGCCATCCAGCTCAAAATCTTCCAGCTCCAAAGGAGGACTATTTGAGTTGTCAGACAATACTAGCTTTTTCCCCTCATTGATTCTTTTAGGGAAAGAGTCCGCTCGAGGAGGGGGGCACATTAGTTCTATCTGTTTTCTTACTCTCTTTCAACATCTTGAGCATTCCTTTCATCTTGTGGATGGATCTCTTTCTCTATTTTTGGCTCATAGTTTGATGTTTAACATCCATCAGCTAATGTCTTATCATTCAAGAACCATTGCTTCTGTTTGAAAAATGACCTGAGCATCTTGGTTCTAGCATCATTGATGTTCTCCTTGTTCATGACGATGATCTTAAGGCAATACCTTCCCTTATATTAACCTCAGTTACCACCTTTTCGCCTACGGTTACCTTCTAACCACTGCTCTCTTGTTCTCTAGGTTGGATACCACACCTGATCACCCACTTGTCCTCCTGGCAATGATGGCCCAAGTGTTGGAAGACCGACCATCTCGTCAACTATTGTTCCTTCTTCTATTTACCTCCCAAGTCTAAATTAGGCCTCCATTGCTGGAGATGCTGCCCCCAACATTATGCCTTGGCTTGTTTGCTAACCTAGAGGTGGACACCATACTAATGTCAACCGATGGAAAAGGGTTTGTATCCACTTGCATTTCATTCCCTTTTTTGGCCAACCTTAGTTGTCCTTCCTTTAAGGCTCACTGGATGGTGTTTCTGAACACCAAGCAATTAGCTATGGAGTGGTTGTAACCGTTGTGCCATTTGCAGTACCTTTTGTTTCTCAACTGCTCCAGCGAAAAGATACTTTTCTCTTCAGTAAACAAATATTGTGATCTTTGACCAAATATTCAAACAACTGCTCAACTCTCAAAATATCAAACAACTATGGTTCATTTCCTTCAACCTCTTTCCCCTTAAAAGGGTTACCAGGCCGAGCAAGAATACAACTTTCTTTTAACTAATTCAACCGTCATTTGATTAATACAAGTCATCATCAAGGTCCTTTTCTTCTTCTTCTTCAAAAATCATGGATATGGTGTAAGGATTCCTACCTCCTTTGTATGACTTCTTGTGATCTTTCTCATTCATAAACTGTTCCACCTTAGCTACCTTAATGGCTAATTGTGCCAAGTATATACAATCTTGGGTGAGCAATCTTTCTCTTACCTGTGCATTCATATTCCCTACTACAATACTGGCATACTCTAACTCTTGGAATTCTATGTTGCACTTACTCTTCCTACGCCTGAACCTCTATAGGAAGTCAGAGAATGACTCGTTAGCGGTTTGTTTAGTGTTCATCAAATCTGCTACTGAAATGTCAGGCTGGGGAGTATAAAATCTGTCATGAAAACAAATTTCTATGTTGGCCTAACTTTTGATTGAATTAGGCGACAAGCTTGAATACCAATTAAACACCATGCCGATAGGAAAAAATGAAAACAATCGCAACTGATAGAAATCATTCTAGCTAGCCTTTCCACATTGAGCCGTAAAATGACTAACGTGCTTCGTGGTTTTTAGACATTCACTGTTATTTATTTAGATTTTTTTAAAAAATTTAGGGCAGTTTTCCAATTTCTATTTCATTTCAGCATCTATAGAAAGTAGTGTCCTGGTAGAATAGTTGTTTGATATTTCTGTGCTGTCTGTGTTTATTAATCCTTATGAGCTGAATTGTGTATGACAAGGTCCACATCAAGTGAATTACATTCATATGATCCTGAGATAGATAAGACCATTCAGAGATTAAACAGACATAATATTAGTTTAGATGACTTTGATAGTGTAGTTTTAGACAGTAGCATAGTGTCTTCTGACTTTTGATTCTGAATCTACTTCTAATCCTTCTACATCTAACCATCTTGATATAATGGCTGATAACAACCTAACTCGTAAGGAGTTGGCTACAACTGATGTTGTTTACCAACCTTGGTGCATTCAATATCCTGAGACTGAGATCAGTTATGAGCTAAAATGTAGACTGATCCATTTGCTTCCAAAGTTTCATGGGCTTGCTGGTGAAGATCCACATAAACACCTTAAGGAGTTTCATGTGGTATGTTCCACCATGTAAGCACATGACATTCATGAGGATTATGTCAAGATGAACGCATTTCCTTTCTCTCTGGATGGTGTTGCTAAGGACTGGTTGTACCTTCAACCAGATCCTATCAACACTTGGGTAGACATGAAGAGAAGATTCTTGGAGAAATTCTTCCCTACCTCTAAAACAACATCCATTCAGAAGGAAATTTGTGGCATAAGGCAGCTTCCTGGCAAGACTTTGTATAAGTACTAGGAGAGATTCAACAAGCTGTGTGCTACCTATCCTCACCATCAAATCAATGAGCAATTACTGATACATTATTTTTATGAAGGCTTGATGTTGATGGACAAGAGTATAACAAATGCAGCTAGTAGAGGCGCTCTGATAGACAAGACCCCTCTTGCTGCAAGGCAGTTAATTCAACATGGCAACCAACTATCAACAATTTGATACTAGAGTTGCAACATCCAAGGTTGCAAATTAAGTTTCTGTTTCTATGGTTGCTGATAACCAGAGGTTGGAGAACAAATTGACAGAGTTGACATCCCTTGTGAGGCAGCTTGCTATTGGTCAACAACAGAATGTGATGGCAGCCAATCAACCAAGGCTCTGTGGTATCTATTGTGTGCCTGATCATCCCACAGATACGTGTCCCACTCTTCAAGAGACAGAACAACCTGCTGAAGTTTCTGCCATGGAACCTGGCCAGTCATTCAGACCTTAACAGCAGTATAATCCTTACTCCAACACTTATAATCCTGGTTGGAGAGATCATCCAAATTTGAGGTATGGTCCTGGCCCATAACAAAAGTAGCCCTTTAGACCTCCACAATAGCACTTCCAGCCTGCCACCACCAAATACCAACCTCCTCCTTTTAGACAACAGCCACAGTTCCAGCAAGCTACACCTACACCTGCACAACCTGTGCAGACCAGTTCTGGACCTTCCTTGGAGGATTTGATGAAGCAAATGGCCACCAGCAACATCCAGTTTCAACAAAATGTCAGTGCCACCATCCAAGACCTGCAGACTCAGATTAGACATTTAGCTACAACTGTCAACCAGATGCAGCAGCAAGGTTCTGGTAACCTTCCAGCACAACCAGTTATTAATCCTAAGAATATGAGTGCTATTACCTTGAGGAGTGGCATAGAGCTTCTAAATGCTGGTACTAAAATTGATGTTAGTGCTGGTAAAAAAATTGATGATGGTGCCAAAACAGATTCTGCACCAAAACAGATTCTGTTACCTTTCCCTTCTAAAGCCATTTCTGCAAAGAAAGTGGTGGAGCTTGATTCTGATCTGCTTGAGACTTTCAGGAAGGTGGAAGTTAACATTCCTCTCTTGGATGCCATCAAATAGATTCCAAAACATGCAAAGTTCTTGAAGGATTTGTGCACCCACAAGAGGAAGCTGAAGGGAAATGAACAAGTGAAGATGGGCAAAAATGTTTCCGCACTAATACAGGGCAAAACTGTTGATGCCATTCCACTATCCACCTTGCCACAAAAGTGCAAGGATCTTGGCACTTTTACTGCCCTTGCACCATTGAGGACTGTACTTTTGTAGATGTCATGTGTGATCTCGGAGCTTCCACTAATGTCATGCCCACATCGGTTTATAGATCATTACATCTCGGTGATTTTCTGGTGTTGTCATCCACATAGCCAATACGAGTGCAGCGCTTCCACTTGGACTTATTGAAGATGTGCTGGTGCGAGTTAATAATTTGATCTTCCCAGCAGTTTTTTACATTTTGGATATGGAGAATGAGTCTTCCAGCCATGGTTCCACAATGATCCTAGGGAGACCATTCTTGATGATAGCCAGGACCAAAATTGATGTGTATGCCGGAACTCTTTCCATGGAGTTTGGTGATGACATTGTCCAGTTTAACCTTTTTGATGTCATGAGACATCCTGTAGAGGAGCATTCTGTTTTCCTTCTTAATATCATTGATGAAGCAATAGAAAGTGTAAATATTTCTGATTTTTCTTCTGATTTTTGTGATTTTGATCTTGGTTCTTGTAATTGTACCGGTGATGATTCTGCTGTTGTGTGTAGTATTTGTGCGGAGATTTCCTCCGCACTTCACTCTGATTGTGTTGTGGGTACAGATACAAGTTCTGAGCCTACTATCCCACTTTCCTCAGCCCCTAGTCTTTCCTTACCTTCCACTATTCAGCCACCTTCCTTGGAGCTGAAGTCACTACCTGAGCATCGCAAGTATGCATATTTAGATGATGCTCAAAAACTTCCAGTCATCATATCTAGTAGTCTATCACTGGAGCATGAAGAGAAGTTGATGCATGTTTTGAGAGGCCACAAAAAGGCCATTGGATGGACACTTGCTGATCTTCCTGGAATTAATCCTTCCATCTACATGCACCGGGTACTTTTGGAGGATGATTCTAGACCAGTGAGGCTACCACAGAGGAGGTTGAATCCCACTATTCTTGATGTGGTGAAGAACGAAGTGATGAAGCTACTAGTTGCAGGGATCATCTATCCCATCTCAGATAGCACTTGGGTTTCACCTGTCCAAGTGGTCCCTAAGAAGTCGGGTATCACGGTTGTGTAGAACTAGGATAATAAGTTGAACCCAACTAGAATGGCCAATAGTTGGCGAGTTTGCATTGATTACAGGAGACTCAACCAGGCCACTCGCAAGGACCATTTCCCTCTTCCTTTCATTGATCAAGTTTTAGAGAGGTTGGCAGGTAAATCACATTATTGTTTTCTTGATGGTTTTTTCGGTTACATGCAAATCCATATTGCACCAGAGGATCAACATAAGACCACACTCACTTGTCCATTTGGCACATTTGCTTACACCCGGATGCCTTTTGGCCTATGCAACGCACTTGACACCTTCCAGAGGTGCATGGTAAGCATCTTTTCTGATTTATTAGAGAGTTGCGTGGAGGTGTTTATGGATGATTTCAATGTTTATGGTTCCTTTTTTGATGCATGTTTGGATAGTCTCTCTAGAGTGGTTGACAGATGTATTAGGACTAACCTTGTTCTTAACTTTGAGAAATGTCATTTTATGGTGCATGAGGGTATAGTCTTAAGGCATTTGGTCTCTAGTAGAGGTCTTGAGATCGATAAGGCCAAGATTGACGTGATTAATTCTTTACCTTACCCCGCTTCTGTTCAGGAAGTGCGTTCTTTTCTTGGACATGCAAGTTTTTATAGGAGATTCATTCAGGATTTCAATAAGATTGCATTGCCATTGTCCAAGCTTCTCCAAAAGGACATAGACTTTATGTTTGACCAACCTTGCAAAGAGGCATTTGAGGGATTGAGGAAGAAGCTTACCACCTCTCCCATCATGCAGCCACCAAATTGGGAGCTTCCCTTTGAGCTCATGTGTGATGCCTCTAATTATGCACTTGGGGCTGTGTTGTCACAGAGAGTTGATAAACTCTCCCATGTCATTGCTTATGCTTCATGCACTTTGGATGCAGCCCAAGTTAACTATACCACCACTGAAAATGAGCTTTTGGTTATTGTTTTTGCTTTAGATAAATTTAGATCTTATTTGCTTTGCTCCCATATCACTGTCTTTACTGACCATGCCGCTTTGAAATAACTGTTGAAGAAGCCTGATGCTAAACCTAGATTGATCACGTGGATGCTTCTTCTTCAAGAATTTGACATTGAGATTAAGGACAGAAGTAGTGCAGAAAACTTGGTTGCTGATCACTTGAGCAGGATTGAGGGACCTCTTGAGTCCTTTCCCATTTGTGATAATTTTCCTAATGAGCATTTGCTGCATTTGCATTCATCGCATGTCACACCTTGGTTTGCTGACATTGTTAATTTTCTTGTTGCATCTGTTGTTCCACCTCATGCATCTAAGTCCCAAATAGATAAACTTAAGAGTGATGCTAAATATTATGTTTGGGATGATCCTTATTTGTGGAGGTTTGGTAGTGACCAAGTGATCAGAAGGTGTGTGCCTGACCATGAAATTCAGTCTATTCTTCAGTTTTGTCATGGCACATCTACCGGAGGTCATTTTGGTCCTCAGAGGACCGCTAGGAAAGTATTAAACTGTGGGTTCTTTTGGCCCACCTTGTTTAGAGATGCTCATCGCTTTACCACTACTTGTGAGCAGTGTCAGATAACAGGAGGCACAATTATACATAGACATAGATGCCTCAGCAACCCATTATTTTTATGAGATTTTTGATGTCTGGGTATTGATTTTATGGGTCCATTTCCTGTTTCTCATGGTTTTTCATATATTTTGCTTGTTGTTGATTATGTTTCTAGATGGGTTGAGGCTAAGGTCACCAGAACTAATGATTCTAAGGTTGTTGTGGATTTTGTGAGATCCAACATTTTTTGCATGTTTGGTGTGCCTGGAGCCATTATCAGTGACCAGGGGAGCCATTTCTGTAACCGGTCATTGGCATCCTTGCTTCAAAAGTATGGAGTTGTGCATAGAGTTGCTACGACTTATCATCCCCAAACTAATGGGCAAGCAGAGGTTTTTAACAGAGAGATCAAGCAAGTGTTACAGAAGGTGGTGCAACCAAACAGGAAAGATTGGAGCAAGCTCCTTGAGGATGCTTTATGGGCTCCTAGGACCGCTTACCGCACACCTTTGGGGATGTCTCCCTATAGGGTGGTTTTTGGCAAGGCATGTCACCTTTTAGTGGAGATTGAGCACTGTGCTTATTGGGTGGTGAAAAGTTGTAACATGGCATTTGATGAAGTTGGTATGCAAAGGAAGCTTTAGTTGCAAGAGCTTGAAGAGATTCGTTTAGAAGCCTATGAGAATTCAAAGATTTACAAGGAGAGAGTGAAGAAATTCCATGACTCTAGGATTCTTAGAAAGAAGTTCCATAGTGACCAAAAAGTGTTATTGTTTAACTCTCGCCTTAAGTTTATTTCTGGTAAACCTCGATCTAGATGGGATGGACCTTTTGTTATTACTAATGTTTTTTCCCATGGTGCAATTGAGATTAAAAATGAAGTTACCGGCAAAGTCTTCAAGGTCAATGGTCACCAACTCAAAGCATTTCATGAGAGCCCTTAAGTAGAGGAGGAGCTTGTGGAGGACATCTCTTTGGTCATGCCAATTTTGTGTGAAGATGTGTCTTGAATGACATTTTGGGAGTTTCCTTTTCCCTTCTTTTATTTTTTGCCTCTTTGTTTGCATTTCTTTGCATGCTTACATTGAGGACAATGTGCATTTCAAGTGGGGGTGAAGGATCCTAAAAATCTATTTCTCTGGTTATTTTCTATTTTTTGTTTTCTGTTTACGTTTTGTTTCTGTATGTATTTCATTGTCTGTTGGTTTCTATTTTCTGCTTATCTGTCTGTCTGTATTCTATTTATCTGTTTTAGTTTTTGAATCTGTATGTTTTTGTTGTCTGTTTCTATTTGCTGCTTCTGTTTTGTTGCTGTTTTTATTGAATTTGGGCACTTTTTCATGTTTTTCATAGGATTTCTAACTAGTATAAATTGTGAGAAATGTTAAAAAGTTGGTTGGATTGAGAGGTTTTATACTTGATGTGAATCATTGTTGCAATTGTTAAAGTGATAAGTAGGCATGAGAAATAGAATTTAAGATGAACCATGTGTGGTAGAATTATGCCTTGTGAGTTTTTGAGCCTTTGTGGATATGTTCTTTCATGTGTGATTTCACCCTTGTGCTAGATTACTCTATGTTTTGCCTTGCCTCTTTTGACATTCCTTGTTGCACATGCTTTGATTGACATGATTTAGGCCTTCTTTCTTTTAGCCACTAGCCAAATAAACCTATCCTTGTGTTGATATCCATTGTCACCCTTTTTGAGCCTTTAGCCTTTTCTTTCTTGTATAGCTCATTAAAAACTAAAAAAAAATGGAAAACCATGTTATCCTAGCTTTATGGAGAAACAGGGCTTTGGAATTTTTTTGGGAGTGGGTTTCAAGCAAGTGTGGGGTATTTTTATTTTGTTTTGATTTGAAAGAGAAGAAAAGAAAAAGAGAAAAGAAAGAGTTTAAATAGCAAAAGTTCAAAGAAAAAGAAAATTGTGTATAAGCAAAGAAAAAGAGGTTAAAAAAATGCAATAAAAGTTGTTGTGGTTCATTTTCATCCTTGTAAATTCCTTTAAATTTCATCTTATTGTTTCTACCTTTCTTTTATCTTGTTGGCTTGCTCCCCATTGCCCGTCTTTTCTCTTAAGTTTTAGCCTAAATATCCTTTTCTTATCCACCTTAACCTATGCCATTCATTACAAGCTAATAAGGTCCTTTTGATCTTTTGATGCATGTGTATTTCAAGTTGAATGAATTAGAGTCTTGTCAATACCTGGATGTGCTAGTTACATGTGGTGTTTGAGTGTAAATACAAGCCATACACATTATATGAGGTTGAGTGTCGCCCTTTGAAAGAATTCTATCACCTTGGTGCATTCTTTATTCTAAACTTGACTACTTTTTCACTTTGCACTTTGTGATCATGTTTTCATGGATTGTTTGTTATCTTAATATTATTCTTCCATCTTTCATTTCTCTCACTTTTGTGCATTGTTATGATCCATTGAAACATATATGTGCCTTGTTCATACCCTTTCTTTAAATTTTTGGTTTACTTTAGTTTGAATTTTTCCCTTAGTCTTTCTTTTAGTTTTGCCCAGGAGTGCAAATGTTTAAGTGTGGGGTATTTTGATGGAGTGCTTTTAGTTAAATATTTTTCTATCCTTATTAGCTTATTTGACTTCTCTTAGACTTTTATTTTCCCATTCTAATTCAGTTTTTGTCTTAGGCAAATAAGTGGGCTTAATTGCTAATTGTAGCGTATTTTTGAATTTTATGCTCACTTGACGTATCTGCCTTGTATAGGACCTACAGAGCTCTATGGAACTCTGAATGGAGCATTCTAGTAGTCACTAGAAAGATAACAAAAAGATCTATAAGTTTGGCAGAAATAAGCCGAGGCTAATTATGCCATTTCAAGGGTCATTTTGGGCTTCGAAGTCAGAATCACTGCACTTATATTTTGGGCTGCGAGTTTGATTTTTATGGTTGTAAATAGTAAATAATTAGAATTCATTGGTTTGTTCATGGCCCATTCTTTCCTTCAGACTTAGTCACTATATTTTAGTGACATTAGAGAGACTTAACATTTTTAGATTACATTAGCAAAAACAGTTTTTACATTTCTCTTTTTAAGTTTTTAGAATCAAAACCCTTACTCTTATTTTCTCTCAACTTTTCTTCCTTGTTCTTCATTTTCGTTTTGTTGTTCTTCCATTTTCGTGCATATTTCATGGGGCTTTCATTGATGATGATCATGGAAGGCTAAATATAATCAATCAATCCAAGGATCCAACCCAAGCAAAAGGAGAATTTGAGTTCTGGTTTGATATTTCGAATTCTTTTTGAATGTTCACTTTCTTCTTCAATTTCTATTCTGTTTTCATGATTGTGAATACGTTTATGGATTCATTTCCTAATTTTGAATATTAATCATAGATTATTGGATGATATTTCAGTTAGGGTTGTGGTTTCAATTAATTTAGGAGTTAATTCGATTGAACTGCTTCTAATGTGATTGAACGAACTTTCATAATAGAATAAATTTCTGAGAATGATGATGATTCGAATAACTTGGTGTGGTGAATTGGATTGATGCTTTTAATCTGTTTTACATTACCTCTTTTCAATTATGTTAGTTTCTGTGTTGTTCTTTAATCTTAGTTTACATTTTTGCAAATTTTACTTAACACATATAAACTGTTCGCTAAAAAATCACCCTTACTGTTTTAGTGAGTTGAAGTTAGAACCATATTGATAGTGTCTCTGAGTCGACCTAGGTTAATCATGTGCTACAAAATTAGCGTAGTTAAATTGTTTTGAAGCGCTACGGCAAACGCTTATCAGGTACATATGGAACTTCGACATCCATAAATTGCCTTAGCAATTGGACAATAGATTCATGTAAAGAAATCAAATTTGGGTTACAACATCTGTATTGGCCTATCAACTATTTAATCGCCAGTTGTGAATCGCCTAAGATCTTAGCGGACTTAACATCCTTAGCCAACAATATCTTCAAGCCCAGGACTAAGGATTCATATTCAGCCTGATTGTTAGAGCAATCGGCTAGTAATTCACAATTGAATTTCCTTGTCCTTTCATCTGGACTGGTCATTACTAATCCTACTCCTGCAGCTGACCTCATTTTTGGTTCATCAAATGACATTATCCATGGCTTAACCCTCATACACGTGATTCGTCTATCGAAAGGATCTAAGGGATCTTCACACGGATGTTGTGCAAGGAAACCGGATAAGGTCTGTCCTTTAATAGCTTTCAATGGTAAGTAATTAAGCGAGTATGCGCTTAATTTCATAGCTTATTTCATCAGCCATCCTTGTAAGGTAGGCCTATTTAGCAAATGCTTAAGTATATCAATTTTGTACACCACGAATACCTCTATAGGCAACAATTAATATTCTAATTTAATACATGCAAAGTACAAGGATAAATGAAGCTTTTCAATAGCTTGAATATCTACATTTAGCATCTATTAACAATCTATTAAGTTGTATACAATTGAATTTGTCCCATCATCAGCCTTTTGTTGCTTTAGTCATAACTAAGAGGAAAACACTTTCAGCTTGCAAGCCAAATTAGCAATGAATCGCCTGAGGAAGTTGATCTTCCCTATCAAACTTTGCAACACTAATTTATTTCTGGGAGGAGTTGCTTCTGGAGTCGCCTTGGTTTTATTCTTGTTGACTTCAATTCCCTTGTATTGTTCAAGGAAACCTAGGAAATGGCCTGCTGTTATCCCAAAAGCACACTTACCATGATCCATCTTCAAGCCATGTAACCTCATCATTTTGAATGCCTGTTCCAAGTTCAACAAATGTTGATCAAATGCAGCCTACTTGACAACTACGTCGTCTATGTATACCTCATGGTCTTGCCAATCAAATCATGAAATATTAGATTCATAGCCCTTTGGTAAGTGGCCTCGACATTCTTAGTTTCAAAAGGAATCACTACTCACTCAAAAATACTAATGGCCTATGTGCACCTGAAGGCTGTTTTATAAACATCCTCTTTGGCTATGAAAATTTGGTTATGACTTGAATAGTCGTCCATAAAGGTCAGTATTCCATTGCTAATCGCAGAGTCTACTAGCATGTCTACAATTAGCATGGCATACTCATCCTCTCAAAAAAGGATTAGTTTTATCAATCCCTTCTAGATACGGTTTCCTATACATTGACCTATCAACAGGCTTTAATTATATCCCATAATGTTTGTGGATGGCATCTGTTATCATGTTATGATCCAAGGCCTGAGGAGTAGTGGTTATGGCCTCAGTTCAAGTGGGTACAAGGCTCTCCATCATGGTCGATTGTTGCTTACCATCTGTTTGAGGCATTGGAAACGCTTAAGAGGGATCATAAAATGACATTTTAGCAATTTGCAATCTAGGAAAAGATTTTTGATATTCCATCTGATGATTAACATCTCTCTCCATCTGGGTTGCTCCCATATACCCTTATGCCGGTGGATATGTTGTTATGGGAGCCGTTGAGGGTAATGGCGGTAATCCAATAACACCTGAAACATTAGGGGGACACCTAGCCATTTGGACGGTACCAAATTGCATTGGAGGAGGTCTGAATGCATCCACACCTTCCACTGTCCCAGCATTCAAAGGCTAACAAAGCTGACTTCTGGGTACAAAATTAGTTGTCGCCTTTGACTAACCGTGGTGAAGTTCCTCCTTTCGAGCCTTCTAGATTTCATTCAAAACCATTGGCTTCACAATGTCACCTAGTTGTTTGGACAATTGCTGTATGATATCATGTACGGGCATCTCCATTTGTTGATGAACTACGGATGAAATAAGCGACACCATTTCTAACACAGGTGCCATCGTGCTCAGAACCTCTCCTTCACTGTCTACATAGTCTTCCAGAATAACATCAGAATGACTAGTAGTGGTAGTTGCAGATATCACGGGGGTATTGGCAACCGTAGATGTAGGAGCTACCAATGCAATGCCTGCTTGTACAATGATGCGATGACTCAAAGACTTCTTAGCGGGTTGTTCCATTTTCTGTCTCCCTGATCGCAGTTGCATACACCAAGGATCATCTGCAAGAAGCATTGGAAACCTCAATAATTTTACTTGGGCTCCACCAGACGTTCGAAAATTATGTTGGTGCAAAATATCCTTAGTCGCTGTATCGACTAAGTACCAAGCAATGATTCCCTTTTATGCGATTCACCCGAGGAACATATTTCTTTTCCTTGTTTAGGTTCTTGATCATCTACAAAAAGCTTTCCAACAATAGAGAGTACTAAGGTTTATGCTACTCCTAAAGAATTTGCGATAAAGGAATTAAAACGGATAAAAAGCAATAAAGAACAAAATAAATAAAAGATAACAAACTAGCAGAAAAATAATAAAATTTTTGGATTTGCAGATCTGTTTTTCGTTTTGGTTTTTTTTTTTTTTTTTTTTTTTTTTTTTTTTTTTTTTTTTTTTTTTTTTTTTTTTTTTTTTTTTTTTTTTTTTTTTTTTTTTTTTTTTTTTTTTTTTTTTTTTTTTTTTTTTTTTTTTTTTTTTTTTTTTTTTTTTTTTTTACAGTTTGATAGGCGCTGTTTATAGTCATTCTTCCAAAGGTTACATTAGCCATAGCACTAACTAAAAATCCATAAAATCTAGGAGATCATGGCTAACGTTCTGTTAATGGCTTCCTTGGTCTTCAAGCTTCTCTCCACATCTGCCATTATAGCCCACGTTCAATTTCTTTCGACTCTTTTCATGAGTTTTGCCTAATTACCACAAATCAGCTGTCACAGTCGACTAGTCCACCTCAACCGTATCCAATTGACTGCCTTGTTTCCAACGGCTAACTTTTTAGATGTCAACAAGAGGTAATAATCATTTTAGTAATTTCTAACTGCATCTTTGGATTTGGGTCCAATTTTTGGTAATGCATATTCCAAGATGCACCCAACGGACAACACAAAAGACATCCTTATTATTGAATGAATGACACGAAAATATTTTACCATGGACATGGCATCATTTCTTCCAATATCTCATTTTTCTTTGGTACTTCAAATATAATTTTTCTTTCTATTCTATCTTTTCTTTTCTTTCTTTCTATTTAACCGATTTCAAGACTAGGAAAAATACAAATTATCCCTTCTTAAAAATGTGACATGTGTTTTTTTTATTTTGTTTTTTTTGGTTTATAGATCTTTTAACAAGTTTTGTCTTTTTGCAAACAACTTTCTATTTAAACAATCTTATACTTTTCTACTTTCTATTTAATTAACTAAAAATAAATTTACATCTAAATTGTTGCAATCTACTTTCTATTTAATCAATCTTCTACTTTTCTTCTTTCTATCTATTTTATTTAATCAATGCTAGGAAAAATACAAATTTCTCCCTTCTTAAAATGTGACATGTGTTTTGTTTTGGTCAATTTGTCTTTTAACAAGTTTTGTCTTCTTTTGCAATCTACTTTCTAGTTAAACATACTTCTACTTTTCTAATTTCTATTTAATTAACTAAAAATAATTTTACATCTAAATTGTTTGCAGTCTACTTTCTATTTAATAAATCCTCTACTCTTATACTTTCTATTTAATTAACTAAAAATAAATTTACATCTAAATTGCTAATATATTTATTATAAAGTAATATTTTTATTTTTTATTTAAATTACTTTATCGATATATCATAAATTAAATTAATTTTGTTCTTTTTATATTAAAGACCAAAAATATCACTCACATAAGATAATCCTACTAGAGATAATTATGTGTGATAAAACTCTTTCTTCAAGTATTTCACACAATTGCACATTAAAGACTCAATAGTATCATAAATTAAATTAATTTTAGTTATCATAAAGACCACAAATATCATTTACATGAAAAAAATATTGTGCAAGACCATTAATGATGACAATGTTCCTACCCCGGTTAGTTACCACAACTGCATACCAAAAACTCAATAATATTTATTTTTACTTTGAAATTATTTTTGTTACAAAATAATTTTAAATTATTTTATCATTAATATCATAAATTAAATTAATTTTAATATTCCATCATCTATTATAATTGTCGTATAAGAAAAAAAAATTATCCTAAATAATTATCATTTTAGCTTTTCAATATAACATTAATTATGTTTTTTCACTTATATCCCTGTAATATCAATGGCAGATAACAAAATTTATAAATGTCTAAAAAGACAAAATTTATAAATGAGTTAATGATTGTATAAGGTTAATTTTGTAAAATTATTACTCTCTTTCATCTATTTTTTATTTGTTCTTGATTTGTGTAAAACAACATAAGATTACTATTAATTTGGGATGGATAAAGTAATTTATAATAGAGACTACATATATCATTCACATCCTAATGGAGAGTATAGACTATTGTGTGCAACAAAATCTTATACCAATTTAAAACAGTTTTATTGTAGAGACCACAAGTATTATATACGAGAGACAATCATACTCAAGAACATTATAAACAACAATATTCTTTTTCTAAGTAGTTAACAAAATTGCATACCAAAAAATAAAAAATATTTATTTTAACTTTGAAATCTAGTAAAATCTTTTTAACTTTGAAGTCGTTTTAAACATATAATAAATAAATTTATTAAATAGATTTTTATTACAAAAATAATTTTAAACTATTTACTCGATAATATCATAAATTAAACTAGTTTTAATTTCTTTATAATAACTACCACAAATATCATTTACAGGAAGCGATCCTCGTTATGAGCGAACCACTGTGGGAAAAATGTATTTTTTGTGAGTAATTAACGCAATTACATATCAAAGGCTCAACAATATTTATTTTTAATTTGAAAACCTATAAAATCATTTTAATATAGAAATTATATTAAATTAATTTATATAATTTCATAAATAAATATTTTTTTGATTAACATTTATATTATAAAGGTTGAAATTTTGATACTAAAGATAAATTTAAATCAAATTAGTTAACAAATTTATTACAAAGTAATATTTTGACACTATGTTTAGAATTAATTTATTAAATATATTTTTATTACAAAATATTTTTAAGTTATTTTATCAATAATACCATAAATTAAATTAGTTTTAGTAGAAGCCACAACATTGATGAGAGGCAATCTTTCTCAATAACGCAACTGCATATAAAAATCTTAATAATATTTATTTTTACTTTGAAATCCTATAAAACCATTTTTATTTTGCAATCATTGTTGCATGAATATGTAAAAATCATATTAAGATTAATTTATCAAATATATTTTTATTACAAAATAATTTAAAATTAGCTACTCAATAATATCATAAATTATATTAGTTTTAATTATACATAAATATACAATAAATATATTAAATTAATTTATTAAATATATTTTATTACAAAATAGTTTTAAATGTGATAAAGACCTCAAATATCATTCACAAGTTACAATCGTGCTCATGATCATTATGGACAACAGAATTATTTCTATGAGTAGTTAAAACAATTTCATACCAAAGACTTTAAAATCCTATAAAATTATTTTTACTTAAAAATCATTTTTACATAAATATATAATAAATATGATTCAACTTGTAAAATGAATTGTCTTGATTCATGTTGATTACCGAAACAGAGAAGAGATAATTATTAGTTAAAAAGAAATTATCCAAATTTCATTACTTATGTTTTAAGTTTATACGTCAAGAGTAAAAATTTGATTTCAAGTTATAGGCATACACACATGACTTGTTAGATATGTAAAAGCATTTTTTAAAACTAATTCAAATAAATTTTAGTATTCTAGCTTTGATATTACTTTAATTCTTTCATGAATTTAAGTTATCACATATAATAAAATAATTTCACATCAATTAAATTTTATGCGTACATCAGCTCTAATAGTTAAGATTTTTTATTTATCGACAAATGTTAGTTGTTAGCATTGTTAATTTTTGTTAACAGGACATTTGAACTGATGACCTTTCTCCCCTTTACCTTCTCCATTTACCCCCTAGATCAACCTTAGTTTTTGTTAAGAAGTTCTTGATTTTAATGGCTGAAATAAGTAGCTGAAAGGGGATGACATGAAAATTTGAGATGACACATACTTAACAACATTAAACTTTTGTAAATTCCTATTATGAAAAATGACTTAGCACCATTGTCGCTATCTCTATTAGCCTACCACCATTACAACACTATTATTGCGGCCACTATCATCACCACTACCATTTTTGTTATTGTCACAACTACTATGGTCATCGTCACCACCACCAACTTCACTGTTTAGGCTGCTGCCAACACAATCACCAAGATTTGACCATCATTGCCTTCATTGCCACTGTCACCACCACCACAAAGGCTATGAAGGGTGTGAGAAAGGCATTGAAGGGTGGAGAAAGGGTGAAGCTTGAAAGAAGAGATGAGCAAAAAGGGAAAAAAAAAGGAGTTTGAAGGTTGAGGACTGTGTAGAGACGAAGATGTGGACAAATTAATATTTAAGCATTTACTTTATTTTAATATATAATTTAAAACATCAATATTTTTCCATCCTTGCAAATGTATTATTTTTTTATTTTAGTCCCATAAATTTATGTTTCTTTTGATTTTCGTCTATGTAAATTAATGATGACATAATATGTTGATGTGACATGATAACATTGTCATGATATCATCAAGTGATGATGTAATATGATGATGTCATCAATTCATTTGTCACATTATCATTTTTATAACAAAGAATAACAACAAGAAGGAGAAATAAAACAAACATAATAATAAGAATTAAAATTTTTTTTTCTTGAAAGACAAAAATAACAAAATACTAAATTGTAAGGATGAAAAATATATTTACTTTTTTATTCTTTTTTCATTTATAAGGTGTGTTTGTCCATATTCACATTTCAAAAATTAGATATCTATTCTGAGATTTTTTTTTTTTTTTTTCGCTTCTGTTTTCACTTTTTCTACCTGCAAACCTGATGTAAAGGTTTTTTTATGAAATCTCAAAGTAGAGGTTTGTTGACCAGAAGCTAAAGCCATAAAGGAATTGCAGAGGAAGCGAGATAACAAAACTGTGCTAAACTTTTACAAAAGCTTTCTATATGAAAATTACAATTAACCAATTATGACGTGTTTTTCAGGTAATGCAAAAGTAGCACACTCTTCTTATATGGACTAACTTATTGAGCTTTTACTTGCAGGACAACAAGAGTGCTTTACTTCTCAAAACGAAATTGTATGATGTGGTATGAGTCTTTTACAAGGAGTATGATTTGTTGGCACGCTGTGTAACTGAAATTAATTGTTTATGTATAGAGCTATGAAATTATGAGATTGGAGAACTAACTTATCTTGGAAGAGAATAAGGAATTTTCAGACCCTTCAGAAATGGAAACCAAAACATCTTTAGAACTAATTGGTCTATCACTATTCTCAGTAATCAAGTGGCTATCACTTGTTTTCTGCTGTTGGTCAAACATCATCTTCAGCTGCTTACCTTGCTCCTCAATCCTCAACTGTAATTTTCTCTGAATCTGGAACAAGTTGGAATGAATATTTGAAGTCAATGAACATTGTGAAGAGAATGTAACTATGAAGTACAAAGTATAAACAGCAAGATTTGGAGAACATGAAGATATAGTAGCCAAAAAAGTCACAAGATATAGCAAGGATGAGAAATGCTAATAACACAATCTCTATTATTACTTGAAATTTATTGAATATCACAAAATTTTGTTGATCCCAATTTATATTTAATGAACCTCACTCATAATTTTGTAGTTTCTGAAAAAATCTTAACTAATGGCAGAGACTGTGTTACTGATACTCCCCTAGCAAAGGATGTACCTCTAGCTGTTCATGAAGACGCCGCTGAACATCTAACTGCAACTGAAGTGCCTCTTTAATTTGCAAGCCACTGAGAATCAAGAACAAGAAATTAAGTTGATTAACAACTTCTTATGCCAATATGAAAATAACAATGAACTCAAGTATTTGAACTGTAGAATGATAACAGTGGCTAAGGAAAAAGATGTAGCGTTACGTTTTGACATCAAGATGCACATTCTCTACATTGCTTCTTTTGTCAGATTTCCCTGAAACATCAAAACATAATTTGAAAATCAATAACAACAAAAAGGGCATTGAAGATCTTGAATAACAGGAGAATAATAATACAGTATTTTCTATAGCAGAGAAAGTGAACTGTATTTGATGTTTAATAATTCAAGCTTTCTACCACATGAAAGAATACTAGGAACTATATTCAATCAAGAAAGCACTATTTTACCCTTTCAGTTTTAGCTAGCTAAGTGTGAAGGTATCAACTAAACAATTTATATTAGTTTATAAGTTCATCCTCTGTATGATGGGAAAGCTATCAAATTCACGCACCAAGAAATGTACATGACATGATATAGAAACTACACTGCAACTGAGTTACAAATTACCTTGAGTTGGCTGTGGCATGAATTTGGCAATTCTATATTTCTGCAAATGACTTTTAACATGGAAGATGGTCAATCCATCTGAATCCATCAGCCTTAATATAGCTTTTGGTGTTGCTTCTACAATCAAGCAGCCACGAAAATAATCAGATGTTGAATATTTGTTTTGTATAATGAAAAATATCAGATGTTGAATATTATGATGAACAATAGTAGCAAGTTACTTAGGATATGTCTGATTTCTATTTTCAAATTTCAAAAACTATTTTTAATTTTCAAATGCAATTAAACAAGGTTACTCAAACAGATTGTGGAGGGTGGTGTAAGGAACAAATGAGAGTGTGAAATTGAGGGAGAGGTTAAACAAGATGAAAACAAAAAGAAGATGGGATCTACCAAATGCTTCTGATTTTTGGTTTTTGATACATTTGTTTTAGAAACAATTTTTTAAACTTCTCAAAACAATTGCTGAGTAGTGTAGAATTATTTTAGCAAACAGTTTTCAAAACAAAAAAGTGAAAAGGGAATCAAACAAGCCCTTACTCTCAGCACCTCCGAGGCGATTCACACACTCAACAAACTTCTCATGAAGTTCCTGAGTCCATCTTATTCTTGTTTTACTTGAAACTACTGGTCCATTTGAACTAGAGTTTCCATAAGTAGTTGACATGCTACCTGTTGGAGACAGCATCTCTTGCTGAGAAGAGAAACTAAGCTGCGCAGAAGACAAATTGAATGAGCCACAAGAAACCTACAAAAGATGCAGTAACAACATAAGCCAATCAATGGAGGAACAATGAACAAAATTAAATATGGGATTGGCAAAAACTTACTGTTTGATCCTGATTTCCCTTAGAAGGAATTGAAGGGCTTCTACTAATTGAGGCAGCATCATCAATGAACAACTTATGTTGTTCAATTGGAAGAAAATTGCTGCCAGGAAAATCCCCACATGGGATTTTATTAGATGTTTCAAGAGATCTAACACATTGATCACTATTCAAATGAGATTTGAGCATTTCTTGCAAGGGATTTGACAAGTCAAAGTTGGGGGGAGGTTGGTTTTCTAATGAAGCCATGAACAGGTTTTGCCTGGGAGATTGATATAAAGGGAATTCCATATCACTAAACTTAGAGGAATGAGACATCAAAGATGGATTACCAATTTGGCTATCATATTGAGGGAAACCACCCATGCACATTTCTGTTGCATAAAAGGCTGAAGCAGGTGACTCGAAACGGCTTATGATGGAGCTAGATGATTTGTTTTGGCTTATGTGTGGTTCCTGTTCCACTCCTCCACCACTGGCCATTGCAAGTGGCTGATTGCAAGTTCCCATATTTGATGCCTGTCTCACGTCAAAATATTGACTAGAACAATTGCCAATCTCAGAATTCCAATCACCGTTTAGACCATAGCTTTGTTGAGTCCGTCCTACACAATCAATCCTGTTCTCTTTCATTTATAGACAACCCAAATGTCCCTTCAAAATTTGGCAAGAAGAGTTGCAAAATAATAGTTCAATTTTCTGGGGCATACATGAATTTATGAGAGGTTCATCCTTATTAAGGAGCACCCTTTTGAAAGGTGAAAGGAAGAAGAAAACAAGAACCAGAAACGCAACAAGAAGATTGGAAAGGTAAGAATGGTAAGGCTAAATTCCAGCCTTATGGCATAAAGTGCTGTTTTATTCCTGAAGGCTTCATGAATAAGATTTGAATCTAATTTGTCTAAATGCTACCATGCAAGGTAATTATTTATTATTTTTTGTTTAAGACCACACTTATAAGACAATCCTTTGAAGTCGGTTAAAATTACTATTATAGATAGTATAACTCTCTCTCTAAATATTTAATATTTAATGTAGTTACGCGCCTAGATTCCATCTTGAGATTATTTATCATGCGTTTGGTGGTTTTCATTATTTGTTATTAGGAATGAAACAATTATCTATTGACACAACCGAAGTACAGAACACTGAAAAGATCAAAGCTCGATAAACAAAATAAATAATTTTGTCTAATGTTGTCTTCAAGTGCATTTAAAACAAAATGCAAAAGAATCAGAAGAAAGATGAAAAGCTAAAGCAACCAAACTTGAATGAGTCACAAATAGAGGTTCAAAACCCCCCCAAAACTATTGCTAAATACTTATTCATCATCTTGAAATTGTAGAATATTGTTATTGGCATCTATAGTGTGATAATAAAATGTTAGATAAAGATACTCGCATAAATTCACAAGTAAAAGATCTGCAATTATTCTTATATTGGATTCGGAAGAAATAACTTTAGCCACCCACAGGGGTAATAAATATGAATATAGATAGCCACATCTTCCTTTCCGAAAAGAGAAAATATATATTAGACTTAAAAATCTTGTCCCATTTGCCTGACACTGCATCTTGCTAAGTGGGGAATCAGAAATTACCTAAAAAGTGTAACTAACTTATATTCATCTTAAAAGCATAACAGAATTTCAACTACAGAATTCCCAACATTGCTCAGTAACCTTAATGGGCTTTCTATTAACGAAAGGTAAAAGGATATACACATATTAAGCGTATTCATCCACTGTCACTTCCTTCTGGCCATTGATTTATCATGGTCAAAGTGAAAGAAATATCTTTTAACTGTAGGTCAATTTTTATTCATATGATAACTTATAAGAAATTGATTGAATAATAAAAGAATTTAATATATGTACTAATATTATAAAATAATTTTATATCATCATTTAATTATAAATCACTATTTAATTATTTTAAAATAATTATTTTAAAAGTCAATAAACTTATCATGAACTATGATTAAATGATAATAATTTTTTTACATTATTATTTATTAATGCATAATATTTTAATCATAACAAATAAAAAAGAACTTATAAAAAATTTAGTTGTGAATTTTTGAATGACTTCTCTAAACATGAGTGCTTAATTACTCTTAAAACTGAAACAAAAATATTCTAAAGAACAATTATAGACATTGATTAATAATTAATGATTGAAACTCCAATCATTTCATGATTTTATTTTAAATTTATATTTTCTATTGTTAATTAGGGGTGATAAAGTTGGCTAATTTGACCTGTATTGACTTGCTTTACCACCCGCCCACAAAATAGGCCGGGACGGGCAGTGGTGTCCTTGAGGGCGGTCAAAATGGGAGACTGCCTAGGATCCCATTTTTTAGAAGGGCACCAATTTTTTTTAGTCTATACCCCATATAAATATTAAGATAAAAATTATAAAATTTAAATCATATAAAAACATACTATAAAAACCAAATAATTACCTATAATTTACTTGAGGGAAACAATGACCACTAATTAGTCAACTAAAGAGTGATATTTCAACTTCTCGACAAAAATCAATTTTGAGAAAATAAATTGGTAAATTATGCATACAATATTGAACAAAAATGATATTTTAAATAATTTTAATTATGAATTATTAATAATGTTGCATAAAAAATACAAAAAAAATTTTTAAATGATTATGAGACATAATTTGTTAAATTTTCCCGAGCAACCCTAGAGACAAGTTGACCCGCTAGAAATGAAAAAAACAAATAAGACAAAGTTAAATTTTCATAAAACTTAACCAAATTGACAAATTCAGTTGAAGGACCTAATTTGATTTGAATATAAATATTTCTATTAATATTAGAAGAATTGAGTTTATAAATAATAATAATAACAACCATAAAAAATATGTTATTAATAAATTTGAAGAACACTAAAAACTATTAAAAAAATTATGCAAATTACCAACCATACTAATTCTAATTGCAAGACTAAATATATTATATTGGAGTGAAACCTTATGCCTAAATAGTGTAAACTTAATATTTATATTTTTTTTATATAAATATAGATGCCCAGTGGGCCAACCTGCCTTGCCCCACCGATGTCTCATTAGGTTGGTAGGCTGGGTGGGGTAGGTTGACAGGTTGAGCAACCTACCCTAACATGCTATTTTTAAGTGGGTTAAAGGGTTGGTCTATCAGGTCGAAACCTCTTTGTCATATTCATCACTAAAAATTTTGTAATCTCAAAATTAATAAAAAAATTATTACAAAATTTAGTAACTAATTCAATGATTTTTTCAAGGGTGTGAAATCTACAAATAATCATAGCAAGAAATAACTATTGTCCCACTTAACTTTTATGTGTTGAAGTTAGAATGTCTTGCTCACTATTCTAGAAGGGATTTGAAAGTATAATATCCTCTTTGCATTTATGTAATGCAAGTTTGATTGTTTAACTTTATGTTCAATGAACATAGAACTTTAACAAACAACACAAATTTTAGGGTAAATTATACTTGACTTTTTGTTTTTTTTGTAGTTCAATACTTTCTTGAAGTATTTTTCTATTGTTGCAGCTATATTCTTTTTATAGATTGGACTAAAATGAAATTCAAAATTATGTTATATTCATAATAATATTGATTTAGTTGTATATTTTCTTATGATTAGGAATAGCAGTCGAAACTCTAAAAACAATTTAATTATACGCGCACACATAAACACGAGATTTAACGAGTTTTGATAAGTGTCCCTATGTCCTCAAGAAAAGAGCTTTGCTTCTATTATTAATTGGCAAATAGGATTACACCAATATTTATAAAATAAAAACTTGTATAGATTTACAATATCACCCTTGTAGTGTACCGCGAGGGCTTCACCTCCGGCACCCAACCCATGTCATAACCCAACAATAGGTGGTCGTGGCCCAATCCATTCCTCTCCACTATGCTCAAGTATATGTCCATCCATAGAAAGAGCCATGCACAATGTTTATCATTTAATCTCCCTCTATATATAGTTTAGATTATATTTAAAATTTTAAAAATTCTAGAGTAAATTTTTTGTTTCCTATTTTACTTATGACCTTGGTCTATGTATGAAAGGGTTGTGATGCGTTATCTGCATGGTAAGAATCTTATATTATTCTTTATACCAACTTTAAAATATTTTTCACTTAGCCAATGTAGTAACACCTAGTGTTTTAAATTTGGTTCAAGGTTCAATCCATTTAACATGGCACCACGGCTCAAAGAGAGAACCAACTAACTTAGATGTTGATTGAAGTCATAAAACAACATTATCCAAATATAATTTGCGCTAAGGAACTGAAGAGTCCATCTTGGTTCAAAGTAAAATGAGTGTTTTACTCCATGATAGGTTAATATTGTCCTTTAGAGACATTAAGACCCATGTTAGGATATTTATTCCGTCTTAGACCTCTATAAATACAACAACTTGGCCCAAAGGAAAAAAGGTGTTGAGCAAAGTCAATGTCAATATGCATGTATGAGATTGCTACAATATCCTAGGTTTACAAAGGGGTCCACTGAAGCCTTAAGTATAGTGATAAAGTTTCATTTCATAATACAATCAATGGAAACAATGTCAAGTCTATATTTATTACACGCAATCACCTTGACAAAATAACTTATAAATTGAGTGTTAGAATAGATTTTATAGATACACTATACTTTTCCACCATATCTCAGCCGCATAAGAAAGGTGGATTATCGTATGTACAACTTGAATATTGGTCAATGACAAACATGCCTTAATCAAAGTTACATAAATATCAATCAAAGTTAACCTCAATTACCTCAAACACAATATCTAGTATTTTATCATTAGTGTATTAAAAAGACTTTAGTGAATTCTCCAACAAGTTGACCAATATATGACTCAATATATACATTGTTTGAATTGTGCTTTTTTTAATTATATTTTAGTTGATCTACCCACATCACCTAATTAAGCAATATGCTTAGTTACATTTTTTTTGTTTCACCATTTATTTATTTTGTTCAATTTTGTTCCATTATTATTGTTATCCTTTTAGTTACAATTCTAAATTGTCGCTAACTGTTAACACTAACAATGAAATTACAAATAAACAAAAACATTGATATAACTTTTAAGTTGTAAACAACTAAATGTAGTACTAGAATTTATCCAAAGAATGCATTTTAGGCATAATTCTACTTTTAACCCCAACATTTTAGTTTTTAACCAATTTTATCCTAAACATATATTAGTTTGAGGCATATTACTCCCAATTTTTTTAACAAACTTGTGAATTTTTCCTTTCATTGTTGAGATTACGTGACATGCTAAAATAGTTGCACTTTTTAGGTTAAATATCTTTTTAGTCCTTACAAATTATATTTGTTTTATTTTTTGTCATTAAACTGCTTTAAAGAGTGAAAAAAGTATTATTTAAGCTGCTTTAAGAACGAAAAACACAACAAACATAATTGTTAAGGACTACAAGCAATTTTTTTGCAAGGATGAAAAAAAATCAATAAATTACAAGGACTAAAAATGTATTTAAATCAACTTTTTACTCTCAATTTGTTACTTTTTGGTTTTACCTCCACTTAATTTTCACTTTCTAGCGAATTTTATCCCAAATATTTCTGCTTATGTTAGCATGTTACATCAGCTAATTCAAGATGGAAGATAAAATTTGTAAGTTTTTTAATAGTTAGTAGCAAAATTTTCCAAATTAATTTATTGTGGATAAAATTTGTCAAAACAAAAATTTGAAGTTAAAAGTACAATTAGGCTTGGGAGATATAAGGTTGGTTGGATGATTAAAAAAATGAAGGAAAGTCACAAATTCGATTCCTTCTATTAACAAAAACTAATAAACCAATTATTGAAATTCGCTGATAGAAAAATTACAATTAAGCTTACAGTTATTTTTGTTAGCAAATTAAGCTTACATTGTATCAACTTCAATATTGATGGGATTAATTCCATTGGGAGTATCCACCTTATGTAAACGGCTACTTTTCACGGCCATCACCCTTATATCGAACATCTTTAAATGCAATAAATTAATTGGAAAGGTAGTTTGTGTCCTTTACTATTGCATTATGATTAAACCACAGTTATAAAACCGGCCTGGCCGGTTGGACCGTGTAACGCCCCATATGCATCTGGTTCATTAACATTCAATTGTGGTCGTTAAGAGTAGTAATTAATTAAAGATAATTAATTGGGAAGCAGATAACAAAATGACGTCATTATACGTCATAAACAATACCATCTTTGCATTATGTATAGTAAACACTAACATCATACAACTAGAGGACCAAATAAGCCATATACATATATCTAAGTAAATGTATCTCAACAATAGTTGTACAAAACAAGAAAGTATCAGATACCCTATCCTCTCAACATACATCAATATATATCAAAATATACAACAATGTACATCAATTGTGCATCTTCCCCTCAGGGTGCAAAATATAGGCATAACAAAACAATGAGCCAACATGCTCTCAAAATAAAATGCCTAGGGTTCACACAGAACCATATTCTTACTCGGGCCTCTTTCCCTGGGATCCACCATCCGCTCGCTGAACATCACCTGCAAAAATATAATCCCCACACGGGGTGAGATACAATCTTAGTAAACTCAAGGTTCTTGGAGGCCTCTCTTCCCCTTGGTTCACTTCCATGACATATAGCATTAAAATTGACATCACATAATCTAGCCATCATGGCTCTCATAAAATACATCACAT
The DNA here is from genome assembly GCA_007407185.1 of Glycine tomentella. Lineage (NCBI taxonomy): Eukaryota > Viridiplantae > Streptophyta > Magnoliopsida > Fabales > Fabaceae > Glycine > Glycine tomentella. The sequence continues at coordinate 129,803 of PYAF01003414.1, read as the reverse complement.
GTATATCACAATACAGGTGTCATTCCATTGGGCACTACCAACATCGGGAATGCCACACGGATATAGTAAATATATATATACACACACACACACAACATATATAACATTGCCTGAGAAAGATCATCCACTACAGGACACCTTCTCTCAGGACTTTATGTCAATGCCTGAGAAAGACCATCCACTGAAGGGCACACTCTCTTAGGACATTGCTCAGACGTATATGACATTTACAAGAGAAGATCATCTACTTAAGGCCACACTCTAAAGGAAGTCCATAATTAGTTTATTCTACTGGCTAGAGAATCTCATCAATCATACAACATATCATCACAATGTACATCATATACATGTTCTCAATAAAAAGCAGTAACACACAATTTCAATACCACATGCATCATGATATACAATAATCATCACCCTCTCGGAGTATGGTGGAATACAATCAAGGGAAAGACTCCCCAAGAACAAAGAGATTACCTGCTCTAAGTGCTACACTGGTTCTCCCGGCATCATGGTCACAACCACCAATAACCTCTGTATCACATCCTACATAAAGACATACAAACAATCAATAATGGTTCTCAACCGTTAGAATGAAAAGAAACGCTATTTTTTTCCATTACAACCCCTTTTTACTCTATTTTCAAGTTATAAGGACTAGTCACCTAATTGGTGACTTACAGACTCCCAATAGGATCTATCTTGGACTAACCAAGGTCCTAAAGTCTCCCTAAGACTCTGCATAAACCAATTCAAAGAGTTCAAAGCTTTATCCATGTCACATTTCAATGATTATCAAGGTGGCTAAAACGTTTCTTCAAATCTTTTTCACCGTTTATTTAGTCTCCTGAACATATATTGTAAAAGCACCAAGGCTCATACATATCATAATATCATCAATCTAACCAACATTCTTCCTACACATACATTCCTCATAACCAAATTCCAAAATCCATAAAAGTCATACTTCAAGGTTAAACCTTCATCAGAACAACCTCATAAGCATACTTTTCCAAAGGACCCAAGCCTAATTTCAGCTCTAACTGAAATGGGTCGCTATTCATCTCAAGAACAAATTCTTAAATAATCGGTAAAACTTGTGTTTCTTACCTCTAAAATGACAAGGAAGGATAGAGGACAACTTCTCCAAGCTTGAACGTCCTTAAAACGCCTTCTTTCCTCCTCAAAATCAAACTTTGTGAAGTTCCCTGGAGAACACGATCTCTCCATTTGATGGTTTTCAAAGAAAACTAAAGTTAGAATCTAGCTTATTGGGTGGTTCCCTTCAACTTTCATGTTGAATGCAAAGGGTTTTGGTCAAGGGTTGAGCGGTTATGGAGCTTCTCTCGTTCATCAATGGTGGAAGCAGAGAAAAGGAAAAAGGTTATGTTTTTGGCCCAAAATGAGAGAGAAACGATCTTTTATCGTGACCTTGCCAGCGTCCCGCGCTAACGGCGCCATTCTGGCGATATTGGCGTCGAAAAAAGAGGTCTGGGCGTGTTTCTGGCGCTGCTGGCGCCGAGATCCAGAGAAAATTGGTCATCTGGTTCATCTCCCGCGCTACTGGCACCAGAATCCATTGACCTGGGGTGCTTCTGGCGCGAATCGCGCCACTTCAGGCATTAACCGCGCCAAAAATTTTGTTTTTAAACCTTGGTCATTATAGACCGGGACCTGGTAGGCTAATCGGTTTGGTTTTGCTATTAGACCGTTTATGTAGTTGACCTGGCCAGTTCGCTTTTTTTTTGAATTTTTTTATTTAAAATTTTGGATTATTATCAATTGTTATTTTGGATTTTGGAGTATAAATGAGTTTTTCTTACTCAAATAATGTTAGTTATATACTTATATATAATAGATACATATATAATTTTGAATTTTTAATATATACCGGGTCATATCGGGCCAATTACTGATCTACCGGTTGGATCATTGATCCATTTGACCTAGACTGTGTCAATGATCGAACCGATTTTAATTACACTAGATTAAACTATTTAGCAAGCTAAGTGGTCTATGTATAATTTAGTGCGAACAAATTTTAGCGGAATAAAACAAATTAATAAACACAAAACTAGTAGGATTAAATTATCAGCATTTTCATGGGGATCGATCTCAATACTAAAAAACATTAAGAATCCTTATAACAAGTCATTGCTTATGCTTTGGATAACATGCATAATGAATTAATCACCATAGTGGATGAGGATGATCGACATTATTAAATATAAAGATAGATGCATTGATCAATAGATTCACGACGATACATGTTTAACTTTTGGCTTAAATATAATTTTAATCTTTTCATATTTTAAAATTCATAATTTTGGTATTTTAATTTAAAATAAAGACATTTAATTATCATATTTTTTAAAATCCATAATTTTAGTTCTCTTATTTTAAAATAGAGACATTTAATCCTTTAGTCTTATAAATTGTGGTTTTGATCATTTCATCAAACTCAAAACATTGACATGTAAGAGATTAACTCTATATGATCCAAATTTAGTGACATGACACAAGATTATTTGTTTAATTCATATCATAGTCAATTTTAATCTTGTATCGGTCAACACTTTTAGTTTAATAGAAGGAACAAAATCATGGATTTTACAAAATTAGGGAGCTAAGTGTCTCTATTTTTTAGTATGAAAAAATATATCTATTTTAAAATAGGAGGACCAAAATTACATATTTTGAAAACATGAAGATTAAATGTCTCTGTTTTAAAATAGAGAACCAAAATTATATTTAAGCCAATTTTCTGAGAAAACTCTAATTGATAGAGCAAATATTTTAATTTGTAGAAATCAAATACAGGTATTATATACTTATATTCAATTAGAATTAAGGTTTTCCCCAAATTATATAAACTAAATTTTAATGCAACTATTTATTATTCAAGTTACTAATATCAGAGGGAGATCCATATTTTAAATAAAAGAAAAGAAAAGGAAAAAATATTTAGAAGTTAAAAAATAAAGAATAACTAATAGTATGAGAGTAGTACTGAGTAGTTATTAATAGAGAGTAGAAATTTAAAAATTGAAAAAGGATAAAATTGTCTAAAATTTATGGACACCAAAAGGGATAGGGGTTTAGGTGGCCCATGTTGGGTCGAGTAACCCAATTCAATTACACTTAATTGAGTTGGACTAAATTGAATTTATCTTTTTTATTTTCTCAACCCAATATAATTTTAATTGGATGGAATTGTGATGGTTACTAGGTTGGATCCTTAAAAAAATGTCACCTCTTTATGTGTTGAAAAAAATTAAAATAATCCTCAAACTCAAAAATAGTAAAGATATTTTTCTTTTCACATAATAGTTAGGATATTTTAAAAATTAATATTCATAAAATATTATACTATTCATATGATAAACAAAAATTAAAATAAAACATAAATATATACTCACGATACCATTCATAAAAATAATGTTATTATCTTAAAATAAACATACAAGATAAACTACAAAATAATGTATTACCTTAAGATAAACAATGTATTACCTTGAGAAGGAGTTTAGGATTCCTACATTAGTGATTTAATTGTATGCGGATTGGGTTGGGTCTTGGTCAGATTTAAAACTCCAAACTCATCACCCAATCTAATTTTAATTGGGTTCATTAAACTAAAATCAATAAAATCCAATTACCCAATTTAACCTAGAAAAATATAATCAGATTAGATTGGATTAGGCGGGTTCACGGATTGGGTCTGATCCGCTTACATTCCTACAAGGCTAACCCAACGGTAAAACAACTAAAGCCCTTGCTTTAGGCCTCCAAAAAAATTAGGCCTAAAAAAATACATTAATAATTATAAGATTCACATTTTCTTATAATACCGTAAAAAATAATATAGAAGAAATATAGTTTTAATATTTGATATGACCCATAATTTTATTGTTTAGTTTCCACTTAAAATTAATTACTCACTAATTCCCATTAATTAGTATGTCTCTTTATTGACTATATCAAAGGTCTCTCAATAAGAATAAATCAATTTTCATTAAAATTAATCTAAAATTATTTTTCTTATTTTCTCTAATTACCGAAAATAATCTCAAAGTCACTCTCAATTCTCTCCCAAATTAGCTGAAATGTCATTCTTATTCTCAATTATACTATGTGGCTTTCTGATTATTCCTTCCTTTATTATCATTTGATTAAGTATGCTTATTGATTTTTTCTCTCAATATTCCTTGTTTTGCTTTTGATTTATGGCTTGGCTTTGGTGCTCCTGTTCCGATTCACATGTAATGTATTACACATGTTATTTTAATAATTCTTCTATCCATTTGGCTAAATCATTTGAATTCTTTATGTTCTTTTTTGCTATTTGAAATACAATTGTAATTTTTATAATTTTTTAATGATGTAGTTATGGTACTATTTTTGTATAATTTCTTGAAATTCTAAAATATTTTTGTTTTACATTTATTAGTTTTGGACTTCAAAGAGCATTGCAGTGAAGTATCACAACTCAAAGAAGCATATAAAGTAATTCATTTGCAAGTTGGCAATCAGTTTTTATTGTTCAAACATTTTTTTTCATATTGATTTATTTTTTATACATTAGTTGCTTTATTTCAAAATCACATCTCAAAAATTTGAATCTAGTTATTCAAAACTTAAAAAAAAATTGATGCTTTAATTGAGTCACAGGCTCTAGATAGATTTATCAAAATAGATAAAAATAAGTCTGAAAATATAGGTAATTATTTCATGAATGAACAAGTTAACAATATAGAAATTAATGAAAATTAAAATAAAGAAGTATTAGTTAATGAACAAGTTAACAATGTAGTAATTGATGAAAATGAAGATAGCAGATAAGTATTATTAGTTAATGAATAAGATTATTATTTCCAAAATCAAAATGAAAAAGAAAAAGAAATTAATAAATTGAGAGAAGCAACTATTAAAAATATATATGATCCAAGTCAATGGAAAAATATTGGTACAAGTTTGAAAGAGTTATTAGTAGAAAAGGTCATATTAAAATTACTAATATAGATTTTCCTAAGGATGAATTATCAAGGCAATTTTCTTCATCATTTTACATTCAGAAGTTGTCTAATGGTGAATAATATGAAATAAAATGGTTAATTTATTCTCAAGATTTGGATAAAGTTTTTTTTGTTTTTGTTGCAAATTGTTTAATCTTGTTCCTAGTACAACTAAATTAGCTAATGAAGGCAGTAGGGATCGGGGAAATATTATCATAAGTTGAGGAATCATAAGATAAGTAATGAGTACATTGCTAATATGAGTTTACGGTTTGACTTAGAAAAACAGTTACTAAAAAATAAAATAATTGACAAACATGTTGAAGAAAAAATAAATAAAAATAGGGAGCATTGGAAAAATGTTTTATTTAGAATTATTGTGGTTGTTAAAACTCTTGCAAAAAATAACTTAGCATCTCGTGGAACAGATGAAAGAATTTATTAAGAAAGTAATGTAAACTTTTTAAGTATAATTGAAATGATTGTAGAACTTGATCCTATAATGCAAGAACATATTCGTTGAATTAAAGATAATAAAATTCACAACCATTACCTTGGACATAGGATAAAAGATGAATTGATAAATTTGCTAGCAAGTAAAATTGAAACATTATAAAAAAATATTAAGAATGCAAAATATTTTTCATTCATACTTGATTGTACTCCTGTTGCAAGGCATCAAGAACAAGTGTCTTTTCTATTACGCTGTGTATATGTTTCTTCAACTCAAATACAAGCTTTTTGAATATTTTTTAGAATTTTTAAAAGTAGATGATACAGTTCGAAAAGATCTTTTTGATGCTATTATGAATGAAATAAATAATATTGAACTTGATATTAGTAACTTAAGAGGACAAGGTTATGATAATGAATCACAAATGAAAGGAAAACATCATGGTGTAAAAAAAAGAATTTTAGACATTAATCCTTGATCATTTTATACTTCATGTGGTTGTCATAGTCTAAATTTGGTACTTTGTGATATGGCTAACTCTTGTCCTAAAACTACATCTTTTTTTGGAGTACTACAATGCATATATGCTCTATTTTCTTCTTCAACAAAAAGATGAAAAATTCTACAAGATCATATTCTTAGCCTAACTATCAAACCATTGTCACAAACACGATGAGGAAGTCATGTTGAAAGTATAAAAAGTTTAAGATTTTAAACTCCACAAATAAGAAATGCTTTATTAAAATTAGGTGAAATTAATGATGATTTTAAAATAAAAAGCAAAGTTGATTGTTTAGCAACTTATGAGCTCGAAAATTTTGAGTTTTTGTTACGTATAATTATTTGGTATGACGTATTATTTGCTATAAATTTCATTAGTAAAAAGTTAAAATCAAAAGATATAGGTACAGATGTTGCTATAGAACAATTGAAAAGTCTTATTTTTTTTTGAAAAATATAGAGAAGATGGATTTGAAAATGTTATAATTTATGCCAAAGAAATTGTTACTATATAGAATCTAAGTTTCGTGAAAAAACGTGTTATTCGTAGAAAAAAATAATTTGATGAGAATATTGATAATAAAGTTATAAAATCACTAAAAGAATAATTTAAAATTGATTACTTCTTGTATATAATAGAACAAATAATTACCATATTAAGAAATAGATTTCAACAATTTGAAATATACGAATATATTTTTTATTTTCTACTTAGCATTAAGAAATTGAAGTCTTTGGATAATAATAATTTAAAAAATATTTTTTTAATCTTGAACATTGATTAAAATATAATAATTACTCGAATATTGATGAATTGGATTTATTTACAGAACTAATGCTTGTTATTATCATTATAAATAAAGGAAAGTTAAATGTAAAAGGGTTCCACTAAAATCAATCAAATTTATATTTTTTATTCATTTATCTTTTGTTTAATTATAGCATGTGTTACAAATTCCCTTTACTACATTTAGTTGTTCGTCATATTTTTTATAGCAAATTTCATAAAAGTAACATAACATAGAAACTTCAATTAAACAGTTGCTAGAAAACTCTTTGGAGGGAACTAAGAGTTCAATCTAAAAACATAATTCATTCCTTGAGTCGGTGACCTAAAAAACATAATCAAGGTTAATTAGTCCACAAAATTTCACACCAATAATTTTAAAATAAAAAACAAAAATATTTTTTTAATTAAACTAAAATCAAACTTTAGAATGTTTAGAAAAATTAAAAACATATTCTACCCTTAAATATATTATGAATATATATTGACTTTGCCTGAATAAGAAACAAACGTTTCCATCAGAAATCTATATACACCATCGCGCGACACTGTTATCAAATTAGTTGTCATTATTTGAATTAAGCAACATGTTCCCGTGAAAACCTATAGCAGAGATACTCGTACATGCATTGGATTTTGAAATAAATTAGCAATCTTTTTACTATTGAAGATTCTAGAATTCTATTAATATGTCTGCCGTCCACATATAGCCATACCTTCAGATGTGCTGTATAATATTATTATTGATTATAATTATTAAAAAAAAAAACAAGGACAGTCATATGAGATGTGGAGGTTCGATAAGGTTTCCATGCTTTATTTTAATCGAAATGAAACAAAGATAAAAAAGTTCGTAAGACTGTACGTGCACGTTCTGCAGCGAAACAAGAATTCACATAAGGTTCACATTATCTAAACTTGGTACGCATTGAATAAACTTTTCCAGATCTGGAAAAGACATTTTACAACGCAACTTCTGACTAGGATACACATTAATTAATGGCTTCCTATGCTTGATGATCATATATTCTAATTCCAATTTTTTATTATTTTAATTTGTGTCTGTTTTCAAAACATTGACGTGAATCACGAAAACAAAAATTGTTCAATGACATAAAACTAAAATGTTGGTGACACGTAACCCTTACGGAATGATGCAGTCCTCTGGAAAAATGAAAGGATTCTGTATATAATAGGATGTTAAAAATTCAGCATGTCCTCCATTAATAGATATTATTATATATTTTTTATTCTTATTTAAAAATATAGTCAATAATTTTATTTTTATTTTTATTATAAGATTTTATTTTATCTCTCTTATAAATTAATTATTTTTTACTTAAATATCTTTACTTATTTTAATCTATAATTAAATACTATTATGAAATATTATTTTTCTTTTTTCTATGAAAATTGAAAAAGATGAATAGATTCTTAGTAAGATAAATTTAATATTAATACCTAATTAATCAAATTTTAATAAATATAATTTAGTCAACTATGTTTTATAAATTGAAAAAATGGAGTATATATCTGATAACTATCTTATACAAACACTTATTATCCATATGCCATTAGTTTGAGGCAAAATCACATAAAGGGGGCAATTTTTTTCCTTTCAAAATTATCAAATTAGGATAAAATTTAAATGAATATTTTGAAAGGGATAAGTCATAGGACAATCTACGATTTCTGAATGGAAAGTTGTAAATTATGTTATGACTTTTTTTTATTAAAGTTGTAAAAAAAAATTATGACTTCAATTTTTTATTTTTTTAACACAACTTTAAAGTGTAAGAGATTTTTTTCCTTTTTCTATTGAAGTCAAAAAATACTTTACGACTTCAATTTTTTATTTATTTTTATGACTTTAAAATCATAAGGTATTTTTTTAAATCATAAATATTTTTTATTTAATTATTTAATAAATTAATGTGTTTTTCTTTTTTTAGTTTTATTTAATATTTTTATATT
>PYAF01003414.1:104649-120972 GCA_007407185.1 Glycine tomentella | reverse complement strand
GTTTTATTTAATATTTTTATATTTTTCTATATTATTTTATTTAACATTCTATATTTTCTATATTATTTTATTTAATATATTTAATATTGTTTTATATTTTTACTAATTTTAAGGATTATTATTTATTTTTAAATTAAAAAAATAATGTAATCTTAAATTTAAATAAAAATATTAAAATGTACTTTGTTTTAAAAATATTAAAATATTTTGTTACTAATATCAACAAATAATCTTAACTTATAATTTATCAAATAATATTAATTTTTTTAAATCGATAATTTTGTATAGTAGTATTAATTTATTTTATTTTAAAATTGTATGGACAATTAATATGATTATGTCCTTCAGTTCTACACAATGAATATTTTTTAGGCTTATTTGAAATTGGTTCGTTCATCTCATTATGTATACAACTAGTGGTTGGCCTTCCCACTGTGTCTCATCGCTTCGAAGGGTTAGACATAAAATATGGACCCAAATATTGAGGCATTTATCTTCACTTTCAAGGGAATGAAACTGATGCTGATAAACTTTGTAAATGTTTTCCAACTTGTATATAGGGTCAACAAAGTCATCGCAATTTAAATTGCAAGAAACACATGTTGCCATTGTATGCGAGCAAGAAATTCAAAGTACTTGAAATTCTCCATAATCACACCACCATTTTTTCAATTTAATAGTGCATGTCATTGCTCGTTACCTAAGTCGCATATTTGCAATTTCTTGAACCTCAAATCAATGTTTGCCGAACGTACATGCGAACATAATGCGAGATAGCAATGTGTCGATTTTCTTGCACCATGACATATACCTCTTCTGAGTACCTATGTCTTGTCTTTATAATATTCATGATTTTCATGTCATTAGTAACAAATGAGTCATTTATTTTATTAAATGTTTCATTGACTAAGGTAATGCTAAGGCTCCTATCAAAATAGAATTCATATATTCAGCAAGGTTGGTAGTTATATGCCGTACCATTTTCCTTCATCATAAACCTGAGTACATTTGCTCTTGGGAATTTGGTCTAACCAATCTGCTGTTTGTGGAAACTCTAATTATATTATGAGCAACTTTGTCTCAAATGTGGTTTCCTCATCTCACATCCTATGCAAAAGACAAAACAATGAGTAATAAATATGTTGAACACGTAATAAATAAATTATTTGATGCATAAAGTGCTTAGAAGCTTACCCATATTGATGACTTGTTTTTTTAAGTCAATATTTTTAAAGTCTTTATTAAAATTTGATACAATGTGACGAATGTAATACACAAAAGTTACATTCGACCCAGTTCACCCAACTCGTTCTGATCGCAAAGCTGCTAGCAAACTGGTTTCCCTGTCTGATATAATACACAAGTTTGGTTGAGGTGTAACATATCTCCTCAAATAATGCAAGAACAACATCCAAGCTTTTTTGCTATCGCTCTCAATAATTGCAAAAGCAAGTGGAAAAATATTTCAATTACCATCTTTTCCAATGACAGTCAATAAAGTACCACGATATTTTTCAGTTAAAAATGTGTCATCTACTTGCATAATCAGCTTGCAATATCGAAAGCCTTCAATGCATGGCTTAAAAGCCCAAAATACATGATTAAGAATCACCTTAGAAGAGTCATCCTCACCATCTTCCATTGACTTGGATGTTTGTTATTCATATAGGCAGATAACTGTATGATTCTTCCCAACTTCCAAATGCAACTTCGAGTGTTTTCTGTTTAGCTGTCCATGCCTTTTTGTGTATCACAATATAACCAAAATGTTGTAGCATATCTGCAATCAAGGTTTTGATTTGGATACCAGGATTTGTTTTCACTAAGAGAACAATATTATGAGCAACTACAGATGAGTCTAACCTAACATGATATTGTGATATAAGTGAAATTGTGCAAGTGTGAATACCATTTATTGTCTGTATCTTCCACCTCCTGTGTATTTTGCTGAAGGATGTTCTTGTCCTCCAATGACATCCATTACCATATTGTATACACTTAACAACATACTTGTCACTCTTGTTCTCTTCTACATCATAATTAAACAAATGTAGAAAATGAAATTGCTTAATGGCATTCATAACTGCTTGTTTAGATTCAAATATCATGCCTTCATAAAGGTCACATGAGTCTTTCGTACTGCCACTCCCTCTATTCTGATAAGGATATGAGAACTGTAGATCTTTTGAAAGTTGGTTATCAACAGTTTTAAAATATGAAGATGACTCACACTAACTTTGATTGCTTGGTTCTCTACTTTCGTGAACATCGTGCTCTTGATCCTTGTTACTAAAGTCGCTAACATTATCTCTTATTGTGGGTTCTTCACCAGACATCTCTGAATAAATAAAAATGTAATTTAATAGTAAAAATATAAATAATTTATGGTATCTAACATTAAATAAAAACATACCGGGAAGATTGTAAAAATGATTACCAGTGAGCTCGAGTTCTAGACATCATCCCTTTTATAATGGATATGAAAGTCGTTTGTTTAGCACGACTTCATGGTAATTAAAACGCTCAATGCCTTTGAATTGATTTATAGTAGTTTTGTTATAAATAATTATAACTTATAACATTTTTAAATACATAATAATAATATAATAATAATTAAAACCCTTAAGTTTTTCGTTATAAGTATTTAACATTTTTTAACTTATAACATTTTTAGATAAATAAAAATAAAATAAAACCCTAAAATATTTTTGTTTTAAATAATGTTAACTCATAAATTATAACATACATTTTTAAATAAATAACTAAACCCTAATGACGACTTTAAAGTCATGTCAATGCTCACAATTTCTGCACAAATTCCATTAATTAAAACCAAATAAAAAGCATAAGGTCGTGTCATGTGCTACGACTTCTTTGTCATGACTCACACCAAATAAAAAGCATAAAGTCGAGCATTGTGCTACGACTTCTTTGTCATGTGACTCGCACCAAAATAACTAAAATATGCAAATATAGGTGAGGCTCGTGCAGAAGAACTCGAAAACACAGATGAAGCTCGTGATAAATGCAGAAGAAAGTGAATATTGCAAGGTCATGTGTGAAGAATATTTGCTTGCATGATATGAAGTATGGAAATGACTATACATATGTTGCAACTTGAAGAATATTTCCTCCTTCAATGATCAAGCTTGTGAATGACAAGTTGAAGAATCCCAAAGGCCACACGTTCAAGAAAGAGCAAACCTACGAGATTCTACACGTTCAAGAAAGTGCCATGAGATTCTACACGTTCAACTTACCATTACCATGTGCAACGAGATTGTTTACGTGAATTCCAATCAAGTACATAGCAAAAGCATGAGATTCTTTCTCAGGTGAACTCAAAGGCATGAGATTCCCACTCACTAATGACAAATGCATGACACCAAAGCCTACTTCACATGAATGAGTCACTAGCAAAGGCTACTTCTCTCATGTATTCTGAATTTTCTCTACTTGGTCTTTCATTCTTTTTCATTCTTATTTTGCAGAGCTTATTTCTCTTTCTCACATCCCACCTTTTTCATCCTTCTTACAGTCTCTTGTTTTCTTTTTCTTGTGAAGCAATGACACATGCAAAACCTGGACTTATTGATGGCTCGTTGTTTCGCTTACAACACAATCATATTTTCAATTAACTGTGGGAAGGAAAAGAGAGAATGATTCATCCAAGTTGTAATTCTGTCTAGGCTTTTTCGCATTTGGATCATATAGATAATCACTTGAAAAACTTAATAAATGAAGCTGATTTTGGTCGTGTTATAATTTTTGGGCAAATTGATATTAACCAACATTTGGTCACTGCATTATTTTGAATGTTGGAGGCTCGAAACTCACACATTTCATTTTCCACATGGGGAAACAATCATAACTTTAGAAGATATTGCCTTGTAGCTGGGCATCAAGATTAATGGACTGTCTGTACCTGGTGTCGTTACTGGTGATATACATGTTTCTTGTTAGACCTTATTAGAGAACATTCCACCTGATAAGTATATCAAGGGAAAAATTATTTATCTAACATGGTTGCAGCAAAAATTTCAAGAACTTCATGTTGATGTTGTGATTGCACAACATGGTAGAGCTCATATCATGATGGTCATAGGGGATGTTTGATGCTAGATACATTAGGAGCAAGAGTTCATTTTATGTATCTCCTTTTGTTATCTAATTTTATAGAGGCAAGTCATTATAGTTGGGGTGCAGAAGTATTCGCTTCCTTTTTCGAGCTCTAAATCAGGATGTAAAGCCTTTACAAACTGATATTGGAGGATGTTTGTTGCTGCTATAATCATGGGCGTGAAACCTCATTAAATGTATTACCTCACAGATAGATGACCTATCTGACGAAGAAGTACAACAAGGACTTGAATTTCCTCTTGCACAAAGGTAGTCTTGGCTGATAGCCAAACAAACATTCCCACCCATGTAGTCAGACTGATACACATCATATCTAATAGACTACATATGAATGGGGTTCATTTTTATTATTATTTATATTAAGTATTTCTTTGTGTTTCCTATTCATTAATAAATATGTGACAATAATAATATATCTCTTGCAGTTCTATTGGACACCTTATGAGACACGTCAAATAAGGCGATTAATTAATAATGTTGAGGCATCTATGATTATTTGTGCAAAAGTACGTCTCATATGCTTTGCAATTGTGGAATGACATGCAATAGACAAGATCATGAGACAATTTGGACTGCGACAAAATATTTCAAATGATCCCCAAACCTAGATGAACTTCACAACATAGATATGATAGCGAGAACACATTTTTTTGCCTTACCATCATTGTCACTAGATTAACAAATGGAATCATTGGAATGATTATATTGTTCAAGGTGAAGTTGACCATGGTATTTTGCATCAAAATTCAGAATACATGCAATGGTATATACATCGAACTACACGATATATATCGCGTGAGGGGACACTATATAGTGAGGTTGTAAGTTTACTTAAGAATTTTGATAAATTATTGTTATTATTATTCATTATTATTTCTTACTTCGTAATTCTTAATTTACAGTATTATCCTGACCATCACCACCATCAATCACATGTTGAACCCAATGTACCTCTAGTGCATGTATCTAGATATATGCCCCAAAATCATTAATCATATGCACAATCTATTTATCAATTAACGGGCTTTTCTTGATATATGGCTCAAGGATGTAAACAAAGTTTTCAAACATCATAATTCTCATCATATATGCCTCAATACTCATTTTAAGTTCCTTCTACCTCTAATATTTTTTAAGGACTCTCACAAAGGTTTGATACCACTTTCAACACTTCGTCATCTGCATACAACCCATCACCATCGAGCTCTTATTATCATCCATCGTTACCTACTCAAATGCATGGCACGAGTTATAAGGATGAGAAGAAAGATGCTGATAACAATAACAATAATGATGACGATGATGATAATAATGATGATGGTCATGGTGGTGATGATGTTTCTCACCAACAACAAACAATTACACATGATCATCCTAGAACAAGAGGAGGAAGAGGTCATAAAACAAGAAGACAACAACCACCAACAAATCAAGTGCAATAAGATGAAAAACCTTAACATATATCTAGAAGAACTCGTTGTGAGACATCATCTCATTATTAATATTTTTGTTAAACAAATATGTGTAGTACATTTTAATATTTTTATTTAAATTTAAGTCTTTTGCATTATTTTTTTAATTTATAAAACAAATAATAATTCTTAACATTAGTAAAAAAATATAGAAAATATTTAATATATAAAATATATTAAATAAAATAATATAAAAATAATAAATAAAACAATATAAAAAATATAGAAAATAGTAAATAAAACTAAAAAAGAAAACATACATTAAATCATTAAATAATTAAAATATAAACTATTTATGATTTAAAAAATACCTTACGACTTTAAAATCATGTAAAAAAATAAAAAATTAAAGTTGTAAAATATTTTATGACTTCAATGAAAAAAGAAAAAAAAATCTTTATGACTTTAAAGTCATGTTAAAAAAATTAAAAAATTAAAATTCATGAAGTATTTTACGACTTAATGAAAAAAGAAAAAAAAATTCTTACAATTTTAAAATCAAGTTAAAAATAAATAGAAAATTAAATTCATAATTTTTTTTACAAGTTTAACAATAAAAATCTTGTCGTAATTTATTATTTTCAATTTAGAAATAGCATATTATTTTATAACTTACCCCTATGACATTAATTTAAATTTTACTTCTGTATAATGTTTTTAAAATATTATCCCCTTTCTATCATTTCAACATAGTTTGATTCGTTTTAATAAATAATTAAGCATTCCTGGAAAAAAAAAAAAAGAAAAAAAGGAAGTGTTGTGTCACACTGTCACACGCAAATTAAGATTAAGTCGAATCAACATAGTTAGATTAGATCTTGGTAGCTGCATCTATTGGAATCAGCAACATAAATTTAATTGACCCTTACAACCTCTAAGGGATGTTTTTAAAGTACCCTTACCCTACCCTTTATGCTTAAGTTTTTCTTATGGTGAAGTGATGAGCGGATGAGAAAGAATAGCATTCCAAAACAAAATTATTCGATCGGCTGGACCCAAAAGGGAATAGTAATTACCTAGTAATCAGGAAATGAATGACGGACAAGGTTTCTATATTTAAAATCTGAACCATGTTCGTGAGGAAAGGAAGCAGCAATAGTAGAAAGCAAGAATTTTTTGAGGACAATATAAATTGTTGATTCAATGTAATATCAAGCCATGCATAGAAGTGATGGATTTTAAAAAAATTGTTAACGAAGGCCATAAATAATTTAAGGTTAGTTATATTTTTTGTTTTAAACTTCTTTTACAAATTTTACTATTAGTTCCAAATTTTTTTTTTTTTTTATAGAATTTTTACTTTTTCTTTGTTAATGGTTTTAGTGCTTATTATCGAATAACAACTTCAATTAATAATATAATATTTAAATTAGTAATCTAGTGACTTGATACATCATCAAGGAGTTTGATAATCACGTGTAATTTTTTGGTAAATTATATTTTTAATCCATTGTTTGACATAATCAACTAATTTGAATAAATGAGATATTGAAAACATAATATTACAGAAACAAATATGCGTGATTATTTTCGCATGATGACATGAACATACTGGATTGTTAACATAATTGATTATATTATCAATTAAAATTGTTATTCAACAACATGAACTAGAATATTAATAGAAGAAAATTATACACACCAAATATGTTAAAAAAATTGTTTAGGAACTAAAAATGAAATTTGCAAAAAATTTAGGGGCATAAACATAATTAACTCAATAGTTTATAATATTTTGGCAAAAGAAATATATCACAAACTTTACAAAATACTTAATATCATTACAAAAGAAATCTAAAATATTGAAATTTTTGTAAATTATAATTGTCTCATACTTTAAAAATATTTGATGATTATTTCATTGTTAATATGAAAAATTAAAAGGATAAAATAGTTAAATTAATAATAATTTATTCTTTTTTGTTTTTTATATTTTTACATTATTTTTAAAAATATATTATGGAGACAATATTTATTTATTTTTATTGGGGGAGGGGGGACAATATTTTTTAATACAAATAAAAAAATCTTATGGAGAAAATTACCCCCACAATCTTATATGTGCATTCGCCGGAGCTAGCAAGGATATACGGTAATTTAATTGATTACGAGCAAACTACCCTTTCAATTATCAAATTTACCATGAAGGATATGTTTGTTGTTAAATTAGTTGTACCTTAAATTTTTTTAAGTTAATTTATTAAATTATAAATGTTTGATAAAATTATTTGTTGAATCTAATTAAAAAATATAAAATGATAAATAATTATATTTATATGATATTTTATATAAATTTTAATTTAATTTTATAAATAAAACTATATTTTTAGTTTTTTTAAGTTAACATCAATCATAATAATAGAACAACCAATCAAATGGCCATCAAATTAAGGTTTACATCCTCTAAGGAGGGGAGACATCGACCAAAGTACCACAAAAAAAAAAATTTAAAATATCGGAATGTCACGCGACCAGAAAGTTTTACCAGACCGACACACGACATAATTCGCTACTCCCTCCGGCGAAATAGGTACAATGACATGGCGCAATACTGGTGGCCACGTAATTCGCTGCAAGTGACAGCGAATTACGTGGTCAACAATGGTCAGAAAACGTGGCAGACACGTATTTCACTTGTCCCCTAGCGAAATACGTGTAACGATCACGAAATTAAAGGAAGCGTTATGGCCACGTGGCAGATGTGGACATATTTCGCTGAAGGCCCCAGCGAAATAGGTTCACGTGGTCCCCTATTTAAATAGCTCCCTCCTTGTTCATTCCTCACTCCTTCATGCTATCTGTTTCATTCTAAAATTCTGAAAGTGACTCTTTGCGACTCTCTTGTCTTCTTCATTACCAGTATGTTATATTTTTGTATTATTTATTTTTTGTAATTGATTTTAATTCTTTTATTTTTTTTAATATATAGGTATTTTTTGTTATTGATTTTAATTCTTTTATTTATTATTATATATTTAATTTTGTATTCTTTAATATTTGTAATTTATTATTATAATTCATATATATATATATATATATTTTTGTAGAGTTATTTTTAAAATTTGTTATTATATATATATTTTTTGGTAGAATATATAATTTAAATTAATTATTATAAATTTATTTTGTTAGAATATAGGTTTTAGTTTCAAAACATTATGATGGATCACCATGAAGATATGCTAGCACCTCCGGCGATTGAGGCTACAATGAGGGTCATTGACTCGGGCCTATCTGTACGCACTCTGCTCACGTTACAGGATAGAAACGTTTCCATGAATGTGTGGAACTCGTAGGAGGATGCGACGGCGCGCGATCGTGTCCTTAATGTATGGCATGTTGCGACACATGATCATCAGGCGATACTTGAGGACATCCACCCGTTGCTTATATAGGCGGGTTTTTACCATGTTGCGCATTTGCACAACCACGAGGTAACCATGGTTTATAATATATAATGGTGTTACGATTGTATTGTAACGTATATGCAACTGAGGTATAATGCACTATTTCATATCGATCACCACCTTGTATCAGCGCTTGTTGAGCGATGGAGCCCTGAGACACAGACGTTCCATATGACGATGGGTGAGGTGACCATCACTCTAGAGGATGTACACCATCTGTTGGGCCTGTCGACAGATGGTGAGGTGGTCTCAAGCTGCCATGGACGACACAACTTCCGTGAGATGGTTGGTTTCAGCCTAGTACAGGTCGTGATTTACATGGAGGTTTGTTGGGGCTACACTATTTATCAGAGCAGTTCAATGACTATACTGTCCACGCTGGAACCGAACTTGGTCAGATACACCTGCGCACTCATATTGCGTATTTTAGGCGGGATGTTGTTCGTCGACACCGCCTCTAGCTTTGTGCCAACTCGCTATTTGCTGTTTCTTGACGATTTCAAGCTCACCGGTACTTTTAGTTGGGGATCTGCTATGTTTGCATTGCTGTACAGGGAGTTATGCAAGGCCACACATGCATCTTGTCGTAAGATGGGTGGATGTGCACTGCTGCTGCAGTTGTGGGCTTGGACCAAATTCCCCACGATCTCTCCAGACCTTCAGCTGGTTGACGATTAAGATGTCCTGCAACACGAGATTTATGGCAACAGGTAGTGCAATTGTGGGTTTCTAATAATGGGGAGTTTATGTTGTTGTTGCTATTACTTTGTTGTTGTAGGTTTAATGTGTACGACACACGTTAAACCAGATACAACCATATATGCAGATATCGTCATTACATGGATGTCATGCGTAGGAGAGACATTTGGTGGAGGCCATACGATATTGTTGCCTTAGTTCATCCACCGGATGCTGACATGGCTAGACGCGGGTTGGCCATTTGTCCATTAATTTGTTATGAGCTCGTAGTATATTAGCAGCTGGATCATGTTCTACGACAGTTTGGGTTTGACCAGCATATCCCAGAGGAGCCGATTAATTGTAGTGAGCTGCTGACTATCAGTATAATCAAAAAGACTGAGGTGGATTTGAGGCAGCGACATGGATTTTTCATTGCCCAATGAGCAGATAGGGATGCCCTTGTCTTGCAGGATCTGACTCTTATGAGGCGAGATGGTTATTTGTCTGTGAACAGTGAGTACATGCAATGGTACTACTCTATCACACGTCGATGGATGACCCGGAGAGCTGCGATCAATGCACATGTGGTTAGTATGTTAATAATTTTATTTTGTTTCCTAATTTACTTAATATTGTGCATACCAACTAATTTCTAATATGAAGACTGATCGTGCTGAGACAATTGTGCATATGGCTTCGCCTGAGTCACAGTCGCAGCGGGCATTCAACATGAGGCAGGTGTATAACGAGGCAGTTTAGCTTCTGGCTGCATGTAACGACTTGATAGAGTGATAGATCCTAGAGATTTTGCAGCTCCACCTATTCACCGTCAAACTGAGGCTCCGCCACAGGTGGTTTGTAGTAACCATCGCGCCCGTCACGAGGGGTTACCCCTCCACCACTCAACCCCTGTTGTTGCTGATAGACCCGTCATTATGCCATCTATGCCTCCTCGTCCTCTAGGCATCTTCTACGCACCAGCGTACCCATCCGGACCATCACAACAGTACTTTTGGCCCCCACAGTTTCAAGCCAGATCGTCTAGCAGTGCACAAGACCTGTTTCCTCCATCGCAGTACCCCCTATGGTTTACATTTCCATCTTATCCTATGTATGCAGCTGGGCCTAGTTCCTAGGCCCCATCAGGCTCCATAGATATGTGTAGGCCTGAGCAGCCGACATTGAAGTCGGACCCCTTATTTGCAACTCTCGTTGCAAATTCGACACATCAGATGCAATCCCCAGCATCCGCCCCTTTCGATGACCCTGTATCTGACTTCTTAGCAGTGGAAATGCAGAGGGATGGTGACGCTGGTGAAGATGATGGTGATGATGACCCTGATCGACTGATTAGGAGAAATCCAGTGAGGGTGCTTGTTATCGATGTCATTTGTCACCATATCAGCACGACATGAGCCGAAGTGGGGGATATCATGCAGACCACGAAGATCGTGACTGATATGTAGTTATATTATATTTTCTTAGTTGTTTGTTTAATTTTTATTAATTTCTAATTTGGATATTTATTTTTTTATTGATCGATCATTGTGTTCTTCATTTACATATCGACAAAAGTTGTTTATCGGAATTAACGTACGATTTCAAACATATTAACTTAAAAATTGACATACATTGCATACGTACACATCAATGATGCTGGAACCTTGAAGGACAATTCCGCTTATTGTGACCAAACACCTTACAATAACCATATTTTGTTTGACTACTCGTGCCTTCCCGCGAATCCATTTCGTTGCGGATTCGTGTAGACGTAGGCTGTCCTCTTGTGCGTCTTAGTGAAACATCTGGGATTATCGGTGGCTGTCTAGTTGGTGGTATGAAGTCCTCATTTCCAATTGGAAACCACTTGGCTGAATACACTTGAGATTGATACGCGAGACTATACACAGGGTCTATATATTGACTAGCATCGACGTGTATAGACCGACAAGCTGCAACCACATGACTACACGGGAACCTGAATGCATTGAACTCACCACACTGACATTTTCTTTCCGATAACGACACACCATTTATTCCCTCCCTGATGAGTACGTATGTTGTACGACTCGTGCACCTCAAATCTTGTGTGCAGTGCATCGTACGCAGTTACTGAATGTGTCGCGGATTTATCTATCCTTGTCAAATATTTTTGCCACGCTACTTTGGCGAATTGATTACCTCTGGCCAACTCTTTACTGGCCTCCTAACGATGTTGCAAAAAAATATGACATTAGTCTAGCATATGTGAACCGGACAACTGCCGTGATAGGAAGGTTTCTAGTGCCTTTAAGTACCTTGTTGAAAACCTCATACAGATTTGTTGTTATATGACCAAACCTTCGCCCCTCCTCATCATAAGCTAGACTCCACTTCTCCTTTGGAATTCGATTAATCCACGCGGCTATTTGAGGACTTGCTTCTTTGAATTGTTCTAAGCCAACATCAAAATCTAACTGGGAAGTTGTGTAACCTACATATACAAAGAACACGTAAATATCAGGTGATACTAACTGTGTGGATCATGTGCATGTATAATATTATTTATCTAATTTCATCAATTGTTTCTTCAACATCATATTCTTGAACTTGTGATTGAAATTACTCGCCAAATGCCGAATGCAAAATACATGGTATGCCCTGAGTGGTTGCCATCCGAGTTCTACATTGTTCAACGCTGCCATAATGCCCGTGTGCCAATCGGAAATAAGACATATTCCGTGTTTCTGTGTAACATGAATATGAATTAGTGCCAAAAACTATGACCAATTGTCAATATTCTCGTCGGAAACAACCGCAAATGCAATTGGAAGGACGTAATTGTTGGCATCAACTGATGTTGCAATGAGCAATGTGCCACGATATTTCCCATACAAATGGGTATCGTTGATGTTGATAACGGGCTTGCAATAGTTAAAAGCATCACAACACTGCTTAAATGTCCAAACACTTTGTTGAAGACCTTAGCACTCCCATCCAGTTGTCCATCAACAAAATGATCCATCGTTTCCAGCTTATAGGCAGGCCCATGAGCAAAATTTACCATGTAACCCAACCACCTTGGCAGGAACGTGTATGACTCATCCCAATCCCTGAAGACCTTCACAATAGCCTTTTGCTTTGCCTTCCATGCCTTTTTGTATGAAATATGAAATCTGAGCATTGTCGAAATCCTTTCTTGAATTAGCCCAATTTTAACATTGGGGTCCTCGCTGATCATTTCTACATTTCATTACACAATAACATGTTACTTACTTTTGCAACCAAATATAGAATGAATTAAACCAAATTTGAATTACCTAGGATCAACGAACATATGAAATTTGAGTCAAGTTGCTTGTGATCTTGAGAGAGATTATGAGTAACACACGTGCGTTGGTTGTTCCATATGTCACCCTTTTTTTGGTATGCCCTCATCCTTCACGCACAACCCTCATTATGATTTTCACAAACCATTATAAGCCTTTTCGTATCACTTTTTGCAACTACGGTTGTGCGATGCTCGCTCATGCAGTATTAGTTTATTGCCATTTGCACATCCAACTTGCTCTGAAACACCTGACCCTTATATAGCTCTTGACCCATCTCCCAATTAGGTATTTGCACACTTAGCATGTCATCTAACTCCTCATCTGGGTGTGCCCAATTAATGTTCGTGTAATGACTTATGTTAGACCAAAATGGTACATTCCCCTTTGCTGTATAATGATACATTACAAACATTGTTATGTTAAACTGACAACTATTTTAATACTACTAAGTAGCAGGCAATTTTGAGTTCATACCTGCAACCCGAAGCGGACCTTGCATTCTGACAATCTCTGGAGAAGGCATAGCAAAAGCATGATCGAAATCACCGTCTACGTCCATATCCGATGAGTCAGTATCTGGAACAACACCTTCATCAACCTCTTCCTCCGAACTGTCCATGGGAAAATCTGCCTACTGGGCCAGCACCATTTCTGTATCTTCTGGATCAATTGGTTATGTTGGTTGTTTGATGGTGGTGGTGATGATGATACATCTCTATCTTCAGAATTCACCATCGGATCTATGTTAACGTCAATCGAACCATTGTTTCTTACAAAATTCGGATTGCTGGATTCTCCACCACAGTTCACTTCAACATACAACTCTATAAATCTAGGGTCTATAACTAAGGTTACATCGTGATCATCTACAACATCCACACAAACCCATTGCACCAGGTTGCCGGATGCACATTGAGCACTCTATCGAGATACAGACTGACCCCGTTCTAATCTCAACTTCTTATATATGATTTTCATCAAATCATGATAGCTGCATCCTGCCAGCATACAAAACATTTTACTTTCTCCTTCAAATACTTGACCATTCAGTCCAATATATTTTCTCCCATTATATTATACAATGGTAATCAAGCCATTTCTACTACCACTCATTTTGCAAATACTCTAAAAAATATATAGAATACTCAAATGAAATGAATGTTGAATGGGATACAAATGCAGAGGGTGGGTATAAATAGCTGGGGCTGTGGTCATAATTCACTGGGCTAGGTAGCAAAATACGAGACCTATTTCGTTGGCCCTGATAGCGAATTACTAGAGAGCTGCCACGTGTCCCTATTTCGCCAGGACCTACAGCGAATTATGACACGTAATTCTCTACCCCTTGAGCGAATTAATGGTCAGCTGCCACGTGTCCCTGCCACTTCTGACTCCTCCCTGACTCGTTGACCATGTAATTTGCTACCCCTTGCAGCGAATTATGTCGTGTGGCAGTCTGGTAAAACTTTCTGGTCGCATGACACTCTGGTATTTTAATTTTTTTTTTGGGCACATTGGTCGATGTCTCCTAAGGAGGGGCACTCCTCAATCCAACAACTGCCAAGATATGAAAAAGAAAAGCTTGGCTAGTTTATAAGCTACATCATTCCCTAGCCTTTTAGTGTGTACAATTAATGCTTCCCTATTTCCACCTAACAGATCTTTACATTCTATCACTATAACCGAGAGGTAAGAACATTGAGTTGTCCCTTTCCTGTTCCATTATAATTTTGTATAATTTTGAGGGGTTATAATTTTATTTTTTAATTAATTTTAAATTTTTGTAATTTATTATTTATAGATTGTACAGTTCAAAATAATAAAATGACATGTGGCCGCCTCATAAATGTCAATGTATACGGGCCATCCTCCATGTCAGCATTGCCTTATTAATAGGCGCTTATTCAGCCTCCAGGTAACAACCCGAACAAGGTGTCCGGGTTCCTTGTCAACGTCGCTACAGGAGCACGGAGGTCAACCCTCAACAGGAGCATGGACATCTACAATATTCCCTTTCCTCGTTAACTGCCTATCTATATGCAAGGATATTCAAATAGGTGTAACAACCTTATCTCATCATATCTCAACAAGTTATCTACTAATTGTTACTTATCTACAAGTAACAATATATCAATATGGTACACATTATCTTTCATTCAAATTAAGATAACTGCCTGCTATTATCTTTTATTATTATCTTATCAACAGATTATCTATAAGCAATGGCCCAAGGCCCACTCCACGCTATAAATATAACCCTCCTGGTTCTCTCTACTAACTTGGAACTCAACGTTCATTAACACTCTTATCTCTTATACTTGAATACATTACTCAAGTCTCTCATTCTCCACATCTTAGACCGAGTCCTCACACTTGGTCACCCTTACAAATTTAATGTACTTACTTGAGCATCAGAGTGTTTTTCCCTTGTTTTGCAGGTCCTTCCTCTAAGCAAAGCCTACCCATACTCCGGTGTCACAGAATTTGGATTCCACCAAGGCCACATCAAGCCCATATGTGGAATTTCCAGATTTTGGTAAGAACATCTGATCACGCCTCTCCCTCTCGACTTTCTACAATGACTGCAGCATCTGGAAGTGTAAGTTCCTGGGTGGTAGTGTCATGTGCTGCATCCTCTGAATGAGTAAGGGGAGTCTCTGTAGCTGGAGGTGTAGTCTCTACTGGTGGTAGAGGGTCTGAAACTGGTAGTGAAGGGGGAAGCTGGTACTCAGATGCAGGAATGCCCAGGTGTCTGCAAATGGCTCCTAGTATACTGGTCTGCTGGGCTAGCTGAGTCCGTACAAACTCCTGGAAAGCCAGATACGTGGGGGAGTCTGTGAAAAGTGGCTCATGATCAGAAGTAGGGGCTGATGCTGGTGGTGGTGGTGCATCTGTCTGTGGCTGAACTGGCTGGGGTTCCCCTGGTGCTGGGAGGTCTCTGGGGGAGCGAGCCGCAATCTCTTCAGGTTGGAGCTTTGAAGCTCGAAGAACCTGTGATAAGTGCCACATTTCAGTAAAAATAAGATTCAAATATGGCACTTATCCGATATTTTAATTAACTTATTTACAAGATAACCCTAGAAACCTAGATAATTGATGATTATGTGAAGGTATTTCATGATTCGGAAAGTTTTTCATTCAATCTAATGTTTTAATTTTGTTAGGTTTGAAGGTTACGGAAGAATCAAGCTTGCGAAAATAAGAGCCAGGAGTGAACTAATCAAAGAAAAAGGTCCCAAACAGCAAACCAAGCCCAACAAGCATCAAGGCCCAAAAGAAACATTCCAGAAGCTGTTTAACTCGCCTGGGCGA
>PYAF01003414.1:48945-74710 GCA_007407185.1 Glycine tomentella | reverse complement strand
TTGTGATGCTGATTATGTTATGTTGAGGCCAGTGGGCCATGTATAAGATGTATATACCTGTTTATGTGCTGTGAATCTGTGGGCCAGGGTGGGAATGATTTCCCAAGAACCCTGAGCTTACTGAGATATGTTATCTCACCCCGTGTGGGGCTTATATGATTTCAGGTGATGTCTCTGGCAGAGAAGAGCAGTCTCAGGGCAGGAGGCCCAGTTGAGACTAGTCTGCTTGATGTAGAAGCTGGGAGGCTCTTTTTGGTTCTATTTTGATGTATAGTTCTGTACTCCCTCATGGAGGGCTGATATTCTTTTGTACCACCACCACGGTATGTGTGGTGTGGACTGTGGACACTGATATGTACATGTACAGAACGTCGTTATATATATGACATGTGACTTTTCCCTAAGTATAAGTGTCTTATATCTGTTATCTGCCTGTATAATTTAGTTGTATGGCTTTTCGATATATGAGTTGAGAAACTGGATCAGCGTGTGATTGTGTTGTACTTTATAGTTTTGTTATTCCATACATAAGGAATCAAGAAAAACGATTCTGCATTTCCGCTGACTACTATTTTATGATAATTGCGCGCTAAACTGATATTATTAATGTTAACGCACCGGAGGCCTACGGGGTGTTACAGGAAAAGCAGCAACAACTTCAACAGGGCCAACCTGGACAGTCGGTCGACCCCTTTCTTCAGTCGAGGGGGGAATGGGGGCAGGTACAACATCACTACCTGCATTCTTCACCAAAGGCCTCCACTGAAAGTCTCCCGCGATAGCTGAAAACAAAAATATATAAATGTCAAGGCTTATGTATCCGAGAACAAAGAAAGAGTAAAAGAGAATTACCATCCAGAGCTGCGGCAGGGTCATCAGATGAGGAGAGCGATAGGATGGCATGGGCATCAAGAGAAGGTGGCAATAACTCTAGAATTGATTTGTCCGACCTCTCCGTCAGGGTGAAACGATCCTTATCAACGGATCGAAACCTGGTAGGATCAGATTGCATTAAAGGCACACCATCAACCACCTTGCCACTCTCGCGAACCTTGAAGAAACGATCCTTAAAATGATGAAACACATTGGCGTCTACCTCAAAAAGTTTATTGGAAACACTGTTCAAGGAGACCCAACCAATCTTCCCAGACAATTTAGTCTGGAAATAACAAAGGAAGACATGAATACTCGGACGAATATTCAAGTGAGAGCATAAAACTTCAAAGGCCAACACCACAGCCAACTATTGGAGTGGATTTGTGAGGGGGAGACATTCAAAAAATCCAGTAAAGCGCACTGGAAAGAAGAAAAGGGGAGCAAAAGCCCCAAAACCTCAAAGAGGCAACGATACATAAAAAAGAAGGGCAGAGCTCTGGGCACCGCCCTCATGAAAGGATATTCATTTTCCCCACAAGCCTCGACAATCAGCTTACGGGAATATTCAGGTGCAGACAAGTGAACTTACATACACATAGCATTAACACTAGCGGGGGTAGTGAGAGAAGACTTATATTTTAAAACATCTTCCCTCACCCACTCAAACCCAGCCATTGCAGTAGCAGGGGTAGGCGATCCCGCACTACGACTACGACGCACAGGAGGAGAAGTCCTCAGACCCCTCACATTAGGATTTTCCCCCCTCTCAGAAGCAGAAGCAGGGGGAAGAATGGTGAGTGGCAAGGGTTCACTAACCCTAGGAGCAGTAGAAGCTCTCGTTGGCCGAGCAGGGTTGGAAGCCCCTTCGCCAATCTGACGAGAACGAGTCCTTCGCCTAGAGGAAAGAGACCTTTCAGAAGTTCCTCCATGGACGTCCTCCTCAGAGGAATCTCCAATGGAGATCACATTGCGCATGACGCATTGCTCGACAGAGCAACTAGAGTCACTACCCCCAATACCCAAAGCAAAATCAGAAATAGGTGACTCAGACATTTTCAGAAAGAGGAAAGGTTTACGGTTCAAGAAGAAGAAGATTTAGAGAGTAAGGACTCAGGTGGGGATGGCAATGGTGGAATCACAACTATTTAAAGCAAAGGGAAGTTTGACGGTTACTTGGGCGGGAGCACAAAACGTCCCCTAGAAGCATGCATCGTGACTGAACCGTTTCCACTACCACACGATTTCACCCATTACGCATGATCCTAATAAAATATGGCCTCTCCTGGAGTGACACGTGTGCGTGGGTAAGGAGCGTGGGCGGCACACGACTGCCAGTATTAATAAGGGGACTGAGCACGTTTCCAAAGATCACATCAGATGGTCACAAATTGGCAGAAAACCATCATCATCGACATCTCATCTACCTGCCCAAATCAGACTTATCCAATAAAGTCAAAAAGTATACATTGAGAAGTCTAAGCATTCTCTCCATGGACTACATTGTCCACATACAGGCTCGTAAATCCAAAATAAAAAAATTAAAGTTTTGGTCGACCTTTGAAGACATCAACCTCGACACGACACTTTATGTCCACCCTCGGGGGCTGACAATTTTACTATGACATTGGACATATTGCTTTTATGCTCTTTCACCCTCTTTCGCCCATAAATTGGCTCAGAGGCTGGGGGGCTTATGTACAGTCCAAAATAGTAAAATGACACGTAGCCGCCTCATAAATGTCAATGTATACGTGGCCATCCTCCATGTCAGCATTGCCTCATTAATAGGCGCTTATTCAGCCTCCAGGTAATAACCCGGACATGGTGTCCGGGTTCCTTGTCAACGCCGCTACAGGAGCATGGACATCAACCCTCAATAGGAGCATGGACATCCACAATATTCCCTCTCCTCATTAACTGTCTATCTATATGCAAGGATATTCAAATAGGTGTAACAACCTTATCTCATCATATCTCAACAAGTTATCTACTAATTGTTTCTTATCTACATGTAACAATATATCAATAAGGTACACATTATCTCTCATTCAAATTAAGATAACTGCATGCTATTATCTATTATTATTATCTTATCAACATATTATCTATAAGCAATGGCCCAAGGCCCACTCCATGCTATAAATATAACCCTTCAGGTTCTCTCTACTAACTTGGAACTCAACGTTCATTCACACTCTTATCTCTTATACTTGAATGCATTACTCAAGTCTCTCATTCTCCACATCTTAGACCGAGTCCTCACACTTGGTCACCCTTACAAATTTAATGTACTTACTTGAGCGTCAGAGTGTTTTTCCTTTGTTTTGCAAGTCCCTCCTCTAAGCAAAGCCTACCCATACTCCGACGTCATAGAATTTGGATTCCACCAAGTCCACATCAAGCCCACACGTGGAATTTCCAGATTTTGGTAAGAACATATATAAATTATTTTTTATTATATTTTTAGTTTTAATTGTTATTTTTCATATTATATATTCTACTATTAATCTTATACTATATCTTAAAATATTTTTAATCAAATTTAAAATAAAGTAAAAAATATATACTTATAATATTTTTATCATTTTTTTTCAAAAAAAGAATCAAACACTTTTCTATTCCAATGATATATGTTGAATACATAGAGGTGTACAATGGAAAGTATTGTTTTTAGGATTCTCTACTCAATAAATGTGGCACCATATATATTGGCTTTTCTATTCACGAACTTAACTTGGAAGCCTCGATGATGATTAAGCAAATTTCCCAATTACTGGATGATTATTGCACATTCAGTGATGTAAGTGTTTGATGTAACACCCTGATATTTTAATCACTGTAAAATAGATGATGTATGAATTATTCTTGTGCAATTATTGATATGAGTGTTAGGTTATGTGAAATTTGATTAATCTATATTTAAATTATTTATGTAAAATATTAATTAGAAATATTACAAAAATGTTTGAAGAGAAATGACCATATTACCCTTACTTTTAAGCACAAATTACAGAAATGTCCTTAGGGTGAATATTACATAAATACCCTTGGATACTTTGGAAATTACCATAATACCCTTGATACTAAAATTGTCTGAGACACCCTTAGAAATTTTGTGAAAACCTGATGAAATTACAGAATACTCTTAGACGACAGATTATCAACATACTTTGTGACAGAAAATCCTAGAATAGAATTTCTATGAATTTTATAAGATAATAACTTTGAAACTTTATTTAGAAGAATTCAAACATCAGAAAAATATGGAAAAATGATAGACAAGATCTATGGAATTTTCTCTTGATTATAAAATGCATAGACTTATTTAATAAAATGGTTTAGTAATTTTGATGGTCAGAAGTAGTATGGGACAGTCATAATTAAGATAAAGAGCAGCTTTATATGTAAAGTCTATATAACACTCTGTATAGACTACTTATGGGCAAATTATATTGTAATTGAAGTTAGTCTCTGGAAAACTTCAGAATTACATTATTCAATATTATCTTTAGGTAGAAGAATTCAAATTGAACTTGACTTCCTCTTAGAAAATGCCATGTATAAGGTAAAAATGAAATTAGATTATTTTTCTTCATTTGCAAAATAACATGATATATGTATAAATGAAAGGTAAATAAAAATCTCCCTTGGCCTAGACCTTGTCCACATGAAAAGCAAGGAAGATGGGAGAAGATTGATGAATTTGGACAAGTTTAAGGACAGTTGTAAAGTGGTGGACACTTGTCTTGGACACTTGTAAAGGAAATCATTAAGGCTTAGGAGATATTTTTACAAAGTAAAAGAATAAGGATAAATTTAGTTAGAATCTAATGGAATGAAGGGAAACTAAGTTAAGATGGAACTAAATGAAGCTAATTAGTTAGAAAGGGTAAAAATGTCCTTGAATATTATATCAATTTCCAACTATTATATAAAGGAAGGGGGGTCCAAAGTGGAAGTCATTTTCAAACCACTCTTCTACAAGAAGCTACACGTGAACTACCTCCCTCATATTCCTTTCATTTCACTTTCATCCTTTCTTTTTCAAAGACTAAAGCAAATAGAATAAGACCACACCTTTTGGAGAAATCACGTGGGAGAGCTAGCCAATTAGGAAAAGAAAAACAAGCTTTCCAAGAGGTTACAAGGTATGTATAGGGAAGCTTTATGATAAAGATAGTTTAAGTGTTGTTCATGATGAAGATAGTTTAAGTATTGTTTATGATAAAGATAGTTTAGTGTTGCTTGTGTTTGAATAAGTATTTAAAGTTCATGTGTTGCTGAGTGTTTCTATCAATTTCTCTAAATTCCATGTGTTGTTGAGTGTTTCTATAAATCTCTGTACATGAATGATATGTTAAGTTTCTGTACATGAATATCAAACTGAGTTTTGTACTTGATTTATGTTGAATTTCTGAGTAAAATAAATGAGATAGTGATTGAAGAACTGATGTTGAAAATAAATATGAGTTAATAAAATGAAAAGAGTTATAAATTAAGTGAATCAGTTTCATGTGTCTCATGTGCATAAGAGTTGCCTCACAGAGGAGGTGTATATAAGAGTTGCCTCAAAGAGGAGATATATATAAGAGTTGCCTCAAAGAGGAGGTGTGTCAGATAGTTGCAGGAACTGAGTCCATGCGTTCAGACAAAATGTGTCTTAGCTGGGGAGTGACTCTTGCGGTGGGGAATCACACCACCCATGATGATCACATGAAGTGTGGGTGAGAACCTGTGCAACATCGGGAGACCCTGACTGGTCGGATAAGTTCTGTGCCACAGGGATGGGGCTATCTTGGCAGTTGGTACCAAATAATAACAGTTCAAGAGAATCATGCATCATGATAAGAGTCTAAGAAAATTATGCATTTTTAAGGATGTTGTTGTGAATATCTGCATATTGAATATATTTTGTTACTAAAATTATGTTTATCATAAACTTACCCTATATATTTTTGTGTCTGTGGTTGACACCTGCTATGACCCCGATTTTATTTTGGTGAGCAGATGAACAGTAAAGAAGGATTAGCAAGCTGCTTTTGATGAAGGACTTTGTTGAAGATGTTTGGTTGAAGACGTTTTGTTGTAATAAATATTTTAGCTATGTGTACTATATAATAGACTCTATATCAGTTTGTATTGTATTTTACAGTATATTTTAGTTATAAACGAACCAGACGTAGAAATCTTTTGAATATTAGTTAATGGTAACCTTGATTCAATAATTTTTAATAAATTGGCAAAGTGATTTTCATTAAAAATCAATAATAACAAGATGGTAAATTGAGGTGTTACATTTGACCCATACAATTGATCAACTAACAGTTTATATGCTTCCCCTTAATAGTCAGACTAAAGATAACAAAGTGAAAAGGTAACTGATTTAACCACTTCATAGCCTGGAGCAAAGTATATGCTTCCCCTTACTGGACTTGAAAGTTTGATCTCAGCCATCCAGTTCGTGCCATCATAAAATTCCTTACATTCACAGAGACAACAGGCATACCTTGTGGCTTGTTGCTCCTAAAACATGGCAACATCAGTTTTGCATTTAACTTAACCTGAAGGAGGTTTGCTGCAAACCGTAACAACATCAGTACTAATTGACCCATTATTCCTTTGATTTCAACGAGAATTCTGAGCTAGCTAGCCTCCAATCTTGTAGCACTGATTGTGCTCTAAAGCATACGGTATTCACAGTTTCATCTACTGCATTCCATAGTTTTTCGTTCCTTCTCTTCCAGAGACTCCAAAGTAGCATTGCTATCTTACATGAAATAGTTGCATTAGCACCACTGATAAGCTTGAAAATCATCTCAAATTGATTCAACTTTAGTCAAGCAAGGTTCTATTAGCTGCCATAATACTTCTCTTTCATAAACAAAAATGCTTCCTGGACAGGTAAAGAAATAATGAAAAGAAATTTCCAAATATTGTTGACAAAAAAGGCAAGTAGCTGGACATTCTATACCTCTTGATCGCAACCGGATTCTTGTAAAGATACAATCCCATAAACCCTTCGAAGGAAGACTACTTTTTTGGGGAACAACTAATCTCCAGATTTCCATCCAATTATCAGGCATTTGAAACTGTTGTTGATTCCCAGCTTGCTCCATAACGAGTCGGTATGCAAACTTTAAATAAGTAAACTCCATCATTTCAAAACTTCCAAATTCTTCTATCCTTTTCAAATTCATCAAATACAGGAAGTTGTAGAATTTTGTCATACAATTGAGGCATTAATGCATATAAATGAGATGTTTGTCCCATTGTCTAGTGTCTGGGATCAAATGAGGAACATCTCCAATAGAACCTGACCTGTCATTCCTAACCCAATGCTGAGATTGCGAGTACTACTGGATAAAGCGGAAGCGAGAATGTCGGGTTGAGTAACACAAGTGTTGGTGATAATCTGACAATTGATGGACAAGGAGAAATTTCAGCTTCAAATCCTCATTGAAATGAATTTTTTCTTTTAAGGTGCTCCTCCGGGTGCACATACTAGAATAAGAGGTAAAAGTTGATTAGAAGTGCATGGTAGTTTTGTGTTAAGGCCAAATGGAGTGGATTTAGGAAATTTTGTGTCCAAAATTGAGTTCCTTGCATTTGAAAACCTTGAGAATCATATATGGTTTGTCCTAAATGGATTTCTACGTCAATGGGAAAGTTGATTTCGAAGTGGGTAATTAAGTGCAATTCCAAATGAAAATGTGTCATAAATGTGTAGAAATACATGCAATGAAAGATATGAACTATGTATTGACTTGTTTTCTTTAATTGATACTTTATTATGTGGAAGTATGAAACTTGTTATGTTAATTGTTGTAAGACCAAGTGAGTGTGACCACTTGGCAAGGCATGTTGCAAGTTATGAAATGAGTTATTAATGATGTTGATTATGAATTATCACGCTTTGAGATAGGGTCTAGGGGTGTGCGACCCTTGGTAAATTTTATTTTGAATGTCTTGCAATGATTTAGTGATTGGATATATGGTGATGAATGATTTGGTAAAGTGTTCTTTACCACTTGAAGTACTATGTTAATTAATGACCCTAGAGAGGGAATAGGATTAATTTCCTCCTCTCTTGATATATTTATGTGTGTGCATGATGGAGGATATTTACGATCAAGATCTTTATGCGGATCACATTCACTTCTAGGAAGCAATGGACGAACAAGGTAACAAGATTGTGTTAGAATTAGAAAGATTTTTGTGGCGTGAGTTGGTGCATGACCCTATGCTCAGTGGGAATACACTCTCTAATGTCTATTCACAAGTACTAAAGCAGTCATCGTTCACGTTTCTCATCATGAAGGATGAGTGGGGATTCGTTAACTGAGGGTGGATGACACACAGTAGGTACACTGGGGGATAGTCTGAACGATTCAAAGGAACCTAGGGGAATGTTGAGTGGTGATAACCTGACTAAGAGTGGAGTTGTATCCATAGTTGGTGAGAGTGCCATGTCCTGTACTGTAATGTGACATGTCCTTCCAATCGTCATCCATATGTTGCGTAAGACCATGAAGGCCTTGGAGGCTTAGTTGTAGTGTGGAGCCCAAGAATAAGGATTATGTGAGAGTAGAACTACGAATTAGGATGTCGTGAGCGATGTTAGAATGCCACACATGGTGGTTGTCTAGGTTATGTGTGTGACTTAATGTCTATGTGTGTGTTTTTTAAAGGGATGAAGTACTCACTCTTTTGTTACCATTTTCTAGATCTGATTTGAGCACACTGTTGAATCCCTTATTCTCCATTGACGTTATCTAGACATGGTGGAAACACAATGATAGGCTCCATGTGGACCGTTTCTACAGGTTCCTTCGTTGTCGTTATGCACGGGTAGACATACCAGGATACAGACCCCACATATTTGACTTCTATGTTTGGTGGACCCAACCCACATTGTTGTAATATCACTTCGTTATGCCAGAGGCTGTTATTCCTTCCAAGTCGAATTCATCTTTGGATAATGAGGCCATTTCCCCTACTTTGATGTCTCACCTATTGTTGCCTGAATCTCAGTTACCGCCTAGGGTAAACTTGGTGGATCTTGTGTTGGAGGACGAGGGAGAGGAGTTGGAGGAGGACACATCTTTCGAGGAGGATTTGTCAATGGAGAAGGAAGATCCCATCACAGAGCCAGAGTTTATGGAGGAAGATTCTTCACAGGATTCCTCTGAGGAGTCTTATTAGGAGGCTTCTTACATTTGACGACACTAATACTTTTTGTAGATATGGCTGACTTTGGGCTTGGGTATAGATGACTGCTTCGAGTCTTAGGTTTTTACCCTTATGTGTATTTTGGGATGGGTAGACCTAGGCTTAGATCTTTTTATTTAATCAATCATTACTACTTTACATTACTTTACTTATTTGGGATTGTATATGTTACTCCCTGGATTAACTAACACACATTATATTTTACTACTCTTTATGGCACATGACACTTATCTATTATATTTTGTAAAACCATAAAGGTTCACCTATTTATCTTTATATATTATTTGAGCATGTATGGTTTATTCATGTTTCCTTTTATTCATTGACTTGAAGCTTTGATACGTTAAGTGGTTACTGTATTTTACTATTCATGTTTTAAAGATCAAGTGATGTCTTATGAAAATGGATTAGAAAGTTTTTATTTCAGTCAAAATTTTCGCTATCTTTTCTAATCCATTGAGTTAACCTTAATAAGAACTGAGGCTATCTTTTCGTTAATTAAATCAACAAGTTATTTTGAAAGGTTATTTTCAAGGGTGTTACAGTAGGTATCAAATTGCTTATATCATTGCTTTGAGACTACTTCAATCCATACAAAGACCTCTTCCACTTACATACCACCTAACACGATCCACTTTTACTGAACCCCTTGAGTTGCTCCATGTAAATTTGCTCCTCTAGATCATTGTGAAGAAATGTTGTCTTCATATTCATTTGATCCAAGTGCATATCCCAACTGGCTTCCAAGACTAACATCACCCTGATAGAAGTATGCCTCATGATCGGGGAGAAAATAACATCATAGTGAATCCCTTTTTGTTGTGAATATCCTTTTGTTACTAGGCAAGCCTTGAACTTCTCCGATTCTTTTTCTAATACTGGAGTGTACACCCATTTACACCCTATGACTCTCTTGCCCGATGTAAGCTCAACTAGCTCCCATGTTGGATTCCTATGCAAATACTCCACCTCCTCTACCATAGCACCCATCCATCTATCTTTCTCCTGGTTGTTCATATAGCCTTTTGAAAGGTAGACAGGTCTTAATAAATAATGAGAAGTGCAATAGAAGCCAAGTCTTCAAATCCACATCAAATAACAAATTTAATAATGTGATGTAACTTTTGAAAACAATGAATATACTCAAATACCAAGAGAGGGGTGAATTGGACTTTTGAAATTCTTGAAATCAGAGTTTAGGATCTTAATCACTTTTAAAACCAACACAACCTTAACTCAAATCACTCAGTCCAAAATTCCAATCACAAAACCAACAATTGTTGAGTAATGAAGAAATAACAACAGCTGAGAGATCAAGATAACAAGAGATAGAATAATAGAAATTAACACAAGCACATATATTCGTTCACTTCTCAAGAGAAGCTACATCCAGTTCTTCTAATCAAACTAGATTAGAGTTCCGCTAATTCAAAAGTATTCTTTATAAGAAATTACAAGTGATTTTCTCTATCAACCCTAGACAAAGAATCAGAGTTCTAACACCCTATTAGAAATCAAATCACCAAGATCCTGAGAATCCTAGTCAGATCTTTACCCCTAGAGAACACTACTCTAGAAAGCTTGAAAGAAACTCTTTGAACTTAGCCTTACAAGAGTATTTTTTAAACTCAAAACAATTTACAAGAAAGTTTAAGAGAGACACAACCAGTGATCCCTAATGAATGAAGGAATGCACAAATGATTTTACCAATCAACACCAGGTTGTATGAATATCAAAGCTCAGATAAACTCTCTTAAAAAAACTTATCTTGACTCATCTTCAACTATGAAGTAAAGTGATCTTTTAATCTCAAGCAAGAAATCTAATACTCAGAAAATTGTTTCTTGGACAATGAAAACTTTTTCTTGTGCTGGGCTTTCGTAATCTCAAGTATATGATGAAAAATGATCTTCTTTAGAAATTGCAGACCCAAGCAGCTTTATATAGAAAACATTTTTAACAAATAGTAATCGATTATTACGCAAGTATAATAGATTATTTTAACATATGTAATCGATTATTTAACCAAGTAATCGATTAAAATTTTCGTGAGACAATTTGAAAATATTTAACAAATAAAGTAATCGATTATTCCTTGAAGTAATCGATTAAACCAGTCAGTCTCATATATGCAATAGGCCTTGGTAATCGATTACAAATTGTGGTAATCGATTAAGGTAGTCATGCATATTTAAAAATGAACTTGTGTAATCGATTACAGTGTAATGGTAATCGATTAAGACAGATAATCATTATTTACATTTTGTGCTATGGAATCGATTATGAGTAGCTAGTAATCGATTAAAGTGTTCTTCATGGCTTTTCCAGAATCAAACAGAAGCCGGTAATCAATTATATCCTTGTATAATCGATTAAAGCAGACAAAGCCATGGAGTATGCACAGTTAAACTCTTAAGTTCTTTTCTTAAAACATTTTATGCATGATTATGTTTATACTTTATGCAATGCAAGGATCACAAGATTAGCCTTCTTAACCATTCTACAAATTACAAATGCCTTCAATTGAGTGGCATGTCAAAAGCTAAAACCTTCAAGTGACATTGGCTTTATCTTTGATTATGCCAAATACCAATTGAACATTTGTTGCTTTGTTAAGTACATGAGAGAGATAAGGGTAGGAGCTTTAATCTTAACCTGAAATAAACTTGGCCTTTTTCTAATTTCAAGTGTTAAGAAGCTTTGCATAAGCATAGATAAATTCTTAGATTGCCCCCCCTATTTTAGGTGATATTGCTTAAGTTGCAGAAACATAGATTCATGGAGCAAAAATAAAATTAAGTTATTTTCATTTTCTCATAATGTTCAAAATCTTCTCCCCCTATTTGGCTTATTAAATGCAAAAAGTAGGAAGCTACATATCATAAGCAAGGAAAATACGAAATAGAAACTAAAATATTATTCATGGAAAGGGAAAGTGCAGTACATTAATCAAGAAAACATTAATATCCAAATAGAAATAGAACTAAAACATAACAGAGCATGAAGCATAAGAAAACTAAACGAGTTTATCAAACTCATCAAGAACAAGTCTAGCTTCTATATTCTCAAGCCTAGATTTCATCTCTTCCATAGATGAATTAGTCTCAGTCTCAGTTCTATGCTCATGGTGAAGAGACAGTAAAGCATCCATCTTTTGAATCATGAGAGATTCAAATGGAGAATATTGTGCTTGAGCAATAGCATCTTCATCTTCCTCTTCTTCTTCAGTAGCTTCTCCTTCAGCACCTCCAGCTTGTGGCAGCTGACCAACCATCTACCACCCTTGAGGTTTTTTTTTTTTTTTTTTTGCAGATGCTTGGTTTTCATGGGAACACCCTTCACTTGAGAGCGAATTACCCATACATACTAACCTTCATACAGGCGTAGAACACCTTCACTAGCTAAGGGTAGAAAGTACCCTTAAGCTCAACAAACTTCCTCAAGCCCTGAATTTCAAGAAGGGAAGGGAATTGAAATCCTTCATTGATGAACCAGTTGAGGTTCAGATGTTTAGGGGGCATAATCAGCTTAGTGCCATTGAATTGGGTATAATTCATCCTATCCTTTTCTTCAAGGAACCAGCAATGCATTCTGTTCCCAGAAGGATTGGATGATTCCCTGTCTTTCTTTTTCCAGTTTTGATCTTTTTAGAAGTAGACATGGTGTATGGGATTGGAAAATATAAATGATCAGAGTTTGGGCTAGAAACAGAGAAGAAGAAAGCTCAGAAATTTCAATGAGTACAAAGTAGAGAAAAGGAAATCATGTGTGAATTTCTCTCTTGTGAAAAGCTATATTTATAGAGTTTTGAGCTTTAATTTTTGAATTTTTAAATGTTGTAACATTTATTTCGAGTAATTAGAGGCTTAACTGATTTGCAGAATGTTTGAATTTTGAATTTGGTGTCAGTTGGGCAGTTTTGATTTCCAAGAAATCTTGCAGATTTTGCAGTACCGCCATAGATAATCGATTACATAAGCTCATAATCGATTAGATCATAAGCAAACAGTATTCCTGTATAAGGCATAATTGATTAAATCGAAGCTTAATTGATTAAGTCAATGAGAATACAAACCAGAGCAGCAAATAGTAATTGATTACCATATTTCATAATCGATTAATCCAGAGAAGTTGTGATTTCTAAAAAAATTTGCTTCATATGTAATTGATTATTTCGTAACTGTAATCGATTTTTTCGATCAAAATAATTTTGGAAAAAAGCTTGTACAACATGCATAATCGATTAATTCATTGTCGTAATCGATTACTCCAGAGAACCAAAATTTTTAAATCATTTTAAACATTGAGTAATCGATTAAATCAACAAGGTAATCGATTACATAAGCATAACTTTGTTTCTAAAATGCTTTTTAATGATCATTTAATCGATTATTACAGTAAGTTGTACAGAATGAACAGTGAATATGCAGCACATTTCGAATTTTGAAGCTCATGTGATGATTAGTCAAATAAGATGCAATTTCATATAGACAAATACATAACAAGCATGCTAGCAAATGTTAGACTCATCAATGATACCTAGCATGTTTCTATGACTAGCTCTCCTATGCCATAACCAAGTCTTATTAGTTTTACTTACAAGACAGCTCGTGTTAAATTTGTGAGCATGGATATGTCACCTGTCATGTGTCTAAAGCAGCCACTATCAAGATACCATAATGTTGATTTTGCTCTTAGACACACCTGCAAAAGTCAATTTAAGTAACAAAGAAAGGCACCCAATGTGGGTT
This sequence comes from Glycine tomentella, assembly GCA_007407185.1. Taxonomy (NCBI): domain Eukaryota; kingdom Viridiplantae; phylum Streptophyta; class Magnoliopsida; order Fabales; family Fabaceae; genus Glycine; species Glycine tomentella. The sequence continues at coordinate 60,853 of PYAF01003414.1, read as the reverse complement.
GGGTCCAAAGGGGTTAGTTGGTTTCCTTTTTCTCTTAGGTACCCAAATACATTCACCATTAGGCACATAAAATCTCCTTGCATAGCACTTAATGGATGTATGACCTTTCTTCATGCAATAATTGCAAGTTATAGTTTTTGATGCACTTTCAAAATGAGCCAATTGATAATTCTTTATTTTTGAAAAGCCTTATTGATACTTTTCTTTTTGAGGCACAAACCTTGTTTTTCCAAAAGGTTTTGATCCATGTTTGTACCCCAAACTAGAAGTATCTCCAACATATTTTTGAACACTTAGCATTTGATTTAAATTACATTTGCCTTTATAAAGCCTTTTCAAAAGATCAACCAAATAAGAATTTTCTGAAAGCAAAAGCATATATTTTCCACCTTGACTTTTTTTGTAATCATCAAATTCTTTTTGTAATATATTGCATTTATTAACATTTAAAGATGATGAGGCACAAACACATCCATTAGCTTTGTAACTTGAAACAAGCTTTTCATTTGCTTCTTTCAAATTGCAAAGTTCAGATTACAATTCAGCAATTTTGGAAACATGTCATTAGAGATTACCTTTTAGCCTATTATTGGTTTATGCAAGCTTTTGGGCCTCTTCATGCATCTCATGGAAAACATCAACAATATTATCATATTCAGAAGTTACCTTAGTTTCAGCACTTTAGAATTCTTCATCATCACTTAGTATGGAAGTGAAGCAAACATTTGCTTCTTCATTCTCACTTGTTAATTTGGAGGTTGTTGAATCATTGTCTTCCCATGCTATGTATGCCTTCTTTGGTTTCCCTTCTTTTTTGTATTCCTCTCACCTTGTTGCTTCTTCAAAAATATAGGACATTTAGATCTGATGTGTTCGGGCTTACCACATTCGAAGCAAGTGAAGTTGGTGGAGTTGTTGTTGTTGTTGTCCTTTCTCTTGTTGAAGTTTGACAGTTTTTTGTTCTTGTTTCTTCTCATGAACTTGCTGAATTTCTCTTGTTGAAGTTTGACATTTGATGATGTAGTTTTCAAGGCTATACTCTTTTGCTTTTTGTTTGCATTTTCAGAATGTGTTAATTGTCACATTTCAAGTTCATACTCAAGAAGCTTACAGAAAAGTGCAACCCTGGACATCTTGGATAGATCTTTTGATTCCTTGATTGTTGTAACTTTTGGTTGCCATGGTCTTGTAAGACATTTTAGGATTTTGATGTTTAACTCTTCAGCATCAAAGGTCTTTTGAAGACCAAGAAGATGATTCACAATGTGAGTGAACCTTGTTTGCAACTGAGAAATGTTTTATGTGGAATTCATCTTAAACATCTCATACTCATTAATCAAGGCATGCTTCCTTGACCTTCTAACTTCGTCAGTGCCTTCATGAGTTACTTCCAACATCTCCCATATTTCTTTTGCACTTTTACATCTGACAATTCTAAAGAATTCATCAAAAGAAAGAGTAGATGTAAGTCATATTGTACAACTCTTTTTTCTGCTTTTGTAATCTCATCTCACTGCTTGGGAATTCTTTGATTATGAAAAACTTTTGTAGGGATCAAAAGACCCTTTGCAATAGCATTCCAAGCACCTGAGTCATTTGATTAAATAAAGATTTGCATCCAATTTTTCCAAAATTTAAAATGTTCTCCCTCAAACATCGGAGGACGATTGAGAGATGCTACCTCTTTAAAAGTTATTTGTGTTGTATTCATTTTCTTTGAAAATAAATTGATCTTGAATAACTTTCAAGAACCATCTCTTAATACTAATTGAAAACAATGAATACACTCAAATACCAAGGGGGGGTGAATTGGAATAACCTTGACCTTTTCAAATTCTTGAAATCAGAGTTTAGGATCTTAATCACTTTTAAAATCAACACAATCTTAATTGAATCAAATCACTTAGTCCAAAATTCCAATCACAAAACCAACAATTGTTGAGTAATGAAGAAATCACAACAATCAAGATAGCAAGAAGAGATAGAACAATAGAAATTAACACAAACACATATACTGGTTCACTTCTCAAGAGAAGCTACATTTAGTTCTTCTAATCAAACTAGAGTAGAGTTCCACTAATTCAAAAGTATTCTTTACAAGCAATTACAAGTGATTTTCTCTGTCAACCCTAGACAAAGAATCAGAGTCTAACACCTTATTAGAAATCAAATCACCAAGATCCTGAGAACCCTACTCAGATCTTTACCCATAGAGAACATTACACTAGAAAGCTTGAAAGAAACTCTTTGAACTTAGCCTTACAAGAATATTTTTTAAACTCAAAACAAACTGCAAGAAAGTTTAAGAGAGACACAACCTGTGGTCCCCAATAGATGAATGAATGCACGAATGATTTTACAAATCAATACCAGGTTGTATGAATATCAAAGCTCAGATAAACTTTCTTGAAAAAACTTTTCTTGACTCATCTTCAACTATGAAGTAAAGTGATCTTTTAATCTCAAGCAAGAAATCTAATACCCAGAAAGTTGTTTCTTGGACAATGAGAACTTTTGCATGTGTTGGGATTTCGTAATCTCAAGTATATGATGAAAAACGATCTTCTTTAGAAATCGCAGACCCAAGCAGCTTTATATAGAAAACAGTTTTACACTACTACAAATTGGATATTCTACGACGCTGAAACAACGTCGGTTGTTCAAAAACCGACCTTATAGCAACACGGTGGCAATTTTGTAAATTTTTTGTAATCGATACAACAACGACGTCGGTTTATAGAATGACCGTCATTGTTTCTATGATACAAATACGGTTATATAATAACCATCGTTGTCTTATGAAATTCAAAGTCGGTTTTGATAATAATCGACTTTGATGCTTTTAAAATTAAATAAAACCAAATTGCTTCAGAAGATTGGTCCTTCTACAATGGAGCCCCTGTCTCACAAACACCATTGAAGTTTTGTAGTTGAAGGCTCGTAAACTCCATTGAAGGCTCGCTCCCAAAGAACCTATTTCACTGTCGAACCAGAAGGGCAACTCTCATTCAAGCTCATTAGTAAGTAGTAGGTTACGTCTTCGACAATATCCTGCATATTCCTTCATTCTTCACTCATTGCTCTTCTTTCATGTTAGACACATAACCAGTTTCAAAGACCATCGCTTAGCCACTCCGGCCACCAAAATCAAGGTCACTTCCGGTATCTATTCGCCGCAAGTGAAGGTCTAGGAGTTCATCGACCTAGGGTTCAAGGTGGATCGAACGCTACGAGGACTCCGACATCGTTTTAGGTGATGACCTCTTATGGCTCAATCATTCTGTTATTATTGATATTTGCAATAGAATTCAACAGAGGGCTTATTGGCCCGAAGCATCTTTTTTAATGTTTTTGTGTGTTGTCGGCCATTATTTGAAGTTATAAACCATTTTGAGGATTTACTATGATTCTGATTATTGTCGCTTATGTGGGATCAATATATTGCAAGGTGCTTGGGTGGCTGTTTTACCCTATTGGTGTTGCTATGGATGAGTTGGTGTTTGTTTTGGTCGATAATTGGAGTATCTAACTGTGGTTGTCTCTGTTGGTTTGACTATTTCATGTAGGCTGTGAGATCTTATGGTTCATGAAGAAGCTATTTCCTGTCTTGTGAGGTTTGCGTGACACTGATTCGTTGAATTGAACCTTGCTTTTAAAGTAGCCTACAGTCATCAATTTTTAGTAAGACAAATTTGTTAGGTTAGTTAAATGGTGCTTACCTTTATTTACTCTCTGTGATGTTGTTCATGGTATTTCAGACATTTAGTTGTTATTGGGGGCAAGTCTTTCATGTTTGTGATAAGGCTTCCCAATAATTTATTGCTTTCAACCCTTGTTACTCACCACTCTTTCAACCTAGCATTAACAAAAGCAGAACCTAGTTGGCTTAAATATACTCCTGCAAGTTAATGTCAGACGGTGACAACAATGTTTAATAGTACTACATATATATGTATTGCCCTTTTCTATATATTGTTGTTATATATGAAATGATTGCTATTCTTGTTGAATTTGAGCACTTAAGTAAACAACACGTTCCTCTAATTATCATAATGATGTCCCTTTATAATATGATCATAATCTATAATATTATTGGAGTATGCATATTTTTAATCTCTATTAGCTTCCAGACACAAAAAAAAAAAAGGATTGTTGCATTTATATGATACTATTTAATTTATTCTTTTTATGATAACCAAGCACACCCAATATTGTTTCACCCTCTCATAGGACCACATGAACACTTTTTACATTTACCGTTTGACCAATTTTGGGTATGTGGTGCTTCCTCCCGAGGGACTCTTTTTACCCACCATGTTGCATGGTAGTTGCTTGAATAAATTAAAGATTGTAATTATATTTACTCTTTAACTTATTCATTTTAATTTTCTTTTTCTTTCTTTCTATTTTTCTTCCTGGACCATTTGGTTCAGTTAATGGAGTACAGACCTATTAAAAGAGCAACATGTAGTGTAGGTTTTGCATGCATGATCACTGCCACAATCGCAGGACTCAGTTTGTTTTTAAGCTTCTAAGTAAAAAGAAGAAGGAATTGTATAGAAAGGAGTAAGGAAAGAGAACCCTAATTTCCTTTCGATTTTGTTCATAAATCAAAGCATTGTACAAGTTAAATAAACCAGCAAAACAATAGCAGCCATGACCCAAGCTAGGAAAAAAAGGCGGGGAAAGAAAAACTTACATAATCACAAAGCATCATTATATTCTAGAGCTAGTTGCAATTACTTGTGAAATATTCTTCTTTCATTTAAAAGGGTATTGTAAATTTGTAATGTAGTCTTTAAATTCAGTATAACATTTTCTTTATATATTAAGTTGGTCATGCAATGGTAAGCAACATTATTGTTAGATAAAATCTTCGTCAAGTAGATCGAGATCTCAAAATTTTAGTGTAACCAAATGATGAAACTCTTTAATAATAATTCAATTAATTGAAATTGTCTTCCTTCACCAATAAATATAATTCAATTAATTGAACAATATGTAGTCTAAGTCAATTAGTTAAGCTATATCACAATAGTCTATCTATCTCAATAGGCAAACTTATTATTACCTTCAAAAAATATAATTGTATCAACAGAATAGGCAAAAGGGAAGGGAGTGTTCTTCAAACTAAACTAATTGCAATTACCCACCTGTATCTTTGATTCCCAACAATTATACTAGTCCTAGATACCTTTATTTTCAATCCAAACCTTAGCCTCACAGCAAGACTTTTTGTTGTGCTCTTGAATTTCTACCTTTTTCTCGCAGCAACCTGCATCCTTGTTAACAAGCTCAGACCTCCTCTCTATGAATTCACTGTTCTCCTTCCAAACCTCCCCATTTGAATAGACCTCTTTTTTCCAAATAGGAACTTGTGCTTTTATCTCATCTATCAAAAATATACAAGCCTCCAGTGCATCGACCCTGTGGACAGACAAGACATCAACAAAGACACTTGTTTCACCAATAGGCACGGTGGCTAGACGATGAGCGGCAGCAATGGAATGTAGGTTCCAGGATGCTCTAGTAGACGACCAGATTGACTTGATACAGCGTGTTGCCATTGGAACATAAGCTTCGTATCTCAACTCCACGACTGTTTTTTTCTTCAAAGGTGTTCTGTGTTGTGCCTGAAAATGTAGCTATAGCACCAGCTTGGGGGGCACTGACAAAATTCACGCATTTCGCAACATCTATGGGATTCTTTATTATATTAATCAACATTCAAATACAATAACAATAATTAGAATAATTAATTGGTATTGTTGTGCAGAACCTCTAATTTCCCAATTCGTGGTTGAAGATTTGGTTAGGGTAAAGAATGGCCCAACACTGGTTATGTTTTTCTTTGGGTGATGTTTTTTTGTATAAATTTCTTCTCATTTGAACCTTGTCTTATGGTCAACAATGCAGAGCATGTGGATAAGCAGGACAATATTTATTGAAAATAAAGAAAATACTTTCTTAAACTTTTCATTTGTGAATTCAGTCATTTAAGTTGTAGCATTATTTACAAGACTTTGGTGGACACTTACCACTTTTTATTACCAAATATTTCTGATGCAGAAAAACTATAGGACGGAATTAAGATAATCATTTATCTTTCAGCTAAATGTGACAAAGGTGGTTGTTTTGTTTATTGAACAGTTTGACGATATTTTCCTCATCCTTTCTCAAAATATTGGTGTGTTTGTTTGCAGAAACTTTTTATTAAACCTTATTACCTTAGAAGGAATAAGCAGAAGGCTATGGAGTAGGAGGAGAAAACTGTTGCACACGTATGGGTGATTAATGTGCTTAAAGCAGTGGCATTGACTTCCATTATTCCTTGAAATTGTTGTTGTTTGTTGTTTGCAAACTGTTAGCCTCCTCATGTCAAATTTCTTATAATTTATTCACTGTGTGATACTTTTTGTCAATATGTGGCACACTTTTTTTTTATTGTATGAGGGCTCCACAACCCACTCCTTCCCAAATATCTAAGTTCCAGCCAATGATTCAACTTGAAACTGTCCATTGTGATGTCTGAGGCTTGTTTTGTTTAACCATTCATTTTGAATGTGTTTAGAATTATCAAATTTGATTGTAATGCATTAGTCCTTTGATTAAGTTCACGCAAACACTGTAATGTTAGGGTCACTTCCCATACTGCTCATTTGCAATTGAGAGACAAGGTGGAAGTTTTGATACCAATTGATAAGAATCATTGTAGATTGGAGAACCACACAATGAAAGCTAGCTGTTGTGGTTGGGGAATCCAATGCCCTGTAATCCACACTAAATAAGCTCATACTTTAGATGTATCAGATCCAATCTCATATCTTGCAATAGGATTACTAGGTTACAGATAATTTACAAATTAAAACTCTGTTCCTCTCTCCACATTCCCCGTTTTCCTCCATTGTTTACCTGCCCCACATTTCCTTTACCATTGCACTATCGTCCCCAACTTTTCATTCAATAAATAAAAGTGCAAACAGTTCCCTTACCTTGAGACATTTTTCGTTTAAGTAGTGATAATTGACAAAGTATGTTTTTGTTAGGACCTTGCTGAAACAACAAATGTTTACATTGTCACTCATCATTTTAGTAAATGGAATGTAAACTGTGCTGTAGATTGAAATTGTAGTTTCATCCTAATTTTAGGATGCAAGTTTATATGGTCTTAACTTCAGATTGGGCTATTTATTTTGTTTGCAGGTACATGTAAGTAAGCTTGTTGCAAGGGATGATAGTTAGCGTCGAAGCCGACATTATTTGAGGATTGTATCACAGTTGTGGATTCCTTTCTGTTGCCATCAACGAGGTTGCAATTGTTGTTTGTGCCCACTGTACGAGGTTTGTGTGTCTTTCGTACACTTTTTTGCGTATCACACTTAATTGTTGTAACATGTGTTATACCTCATTTATAAGTTATCTTAATTTTTAGTGAACCTTAGTGTCCCGTTCGAGATTTATACAATGATTAATACGGATAGTTTGGATTAATCGTTATATTGAACCTTGAATTGTCTGTTTGGACAGTTTGGGAAGATTTTATTTTTGTACCTAATTCATGTGTTGAAGTGAACTATGGTTTGTTTATTTTGATTAAATTTTGGATAATTGCATGTTGCTTTGATCTCTGGGTGCACATATGAGATGTGGTGACTTAATGTCACTAGTTTCACTTGGTGTACTTGGAGATGGAGGCGAAAAGCTGCCAAAATTTTGTCAAAGTGGACAACCCATAGTTCACCTTGACACATGAAATAAGTACAAAATTTTAATCTTCCTGAATGGGATAGGGCCACACCTTGAATGAAGTAGGTGAAATGTTTTCGCATAATGGATAAGCTTGTTAGTATACCAGGAGAGTAAACATGGATCGTAGTTGGATGAACAAACCACGTATCACTGAAGACTATGAGAATGGGGTTGAATACTTCTTGCAATTTGTTGAACTTAATGCACCATCATTGGGTGGTAAATTCTTCTTCCCTTGTGTTAAATGTGCAAATGGAAGAAAACAATCATTGAATGAGATTAGGTCACATCTTATATGTGAAGGCATAATCCAAAGTTATACTAAATGGATTTGGCATGGAGAATTGTCAGACATGCCATCAATGTCTGAAACTATATCCCATGACGACGTATTTAGGTGTCGATTGGAAGAAATGATTCGTGATATTGGCCTAGAGGGTTTTCGTCAGGCACATGCACCTTACTATGACCAATTAGAAAGTGATTCAAATTAGCCATTGTATGCGGGGTGCACAACATTCACAAGGATGTCAGCTGTGTTAGGTTTGGTGAACTTGAAGGCAAGATTTGGGTAGAGTGACAAAAGCTTCACCGCATTGCTACAATTGTTGAAAAATATGCTTCCTAAAGACAACGTTCTCCCGAGAAACCACTATGATGCAAAGAAGATATTATGTCCAGTGGGTTTGGAGAACCAGAACATACATGCCTGCCCTAAAGATTGCATCTTATACAAGGGTGACTTTGCTACACTACGCAATTGCCCCACGTGTGGGGTTTCCCGATACAAAGTGAATGATAACGATATTGGTCATGATGCAACACCACAAAACCGGTGCCCAGCAAAAGTTTGTTGGTATCTTCCCATTATTCCAAGATTTAAGCGGTTGTTTTCTAATCAAAATAATGCCAAACATTTTACTTGGCATGCAGAAGGAAGAGTAGCTGATGGGTTCCTGCGGCATCCTGTTGATTTTCCTCAATGGAAGACGATTGATTCTTTATACCCAGAATTTGGGTCAGACCCAAGAAACCTAAGGCTTGGTCTTGCTTCAGATGGTATGAATCCTTTTGGTAGCTTAAGTACCAACCACAGTTCATGGCCAGTTTTGTTGATCATTTACAACCTCCCTTATTGGCTATGCATGAAGCGAAAATACATTTTGCTAGCTATGATGATATCTGGTCTAAGACAACCAGGCAATGATATTGATGTCTATCTGAGTCCTTTGATTGAAGACTTGCGGAAATTGTGGGTTGACGGCGTTGAAGTGTTTGATGCAAATGCCAAACAAAGTTTCTTGTTGAGTGGAATGGTTTTTTGCACCATTAACGACTTTCTCGCATATGGGAATTTGAGTGGTTATAGTGTGAAGGGGCATCACGCATGTCCTATCTGCGAGAAACAAACAAGCTACCTGCAACTAAAACATGGAAAGAAAACAGTGTATACTAGACATCGGAGATTTCTCAAACCTTACCACCCTTATCGGCGATTGAAAAAAGCTTTTAATGGACGCCAGGAGATTGAAATTGCACCTAAATCGTTAAATAGGAAGCAACTTTATGACCGGGTCAAGGACATTATCACTATTTTTGGGAAGACACAAAAGAAGGAAGCCACGCAACAGAATACCTGGAAGAAAAGATCAATATTCTTTGATCTTCCGTATTGGTCCGATCTAGAAGTCTGACATTGTATAGACGTGATGCATGTGGAGAAAAATGTATGCGACAGCTTAATTGGAACCTTACTTAACATAAAAGGAAAAACTAAGGATGGTTTGAAAAGTCGACAAGATTTGGTTGAATTAGGTATACGTGAACAATTCCATCCCATATTAGAGGGTCTTCGAGTGTATTTGCCACCAGCATGTCACACCATGTCAATAAAGGAGAAAAAAAGTTTTTGTCAATGTTTGCGAACTTTGAAAGTCCCACAAGATACTCTTCAAATATCAAGAGCCTTGTGTCCATGAAGGAGCTTAAATTGGTAGGGTTAAAATCTCACGATAGCCACATTTTAATGCAACAATTGTTGGTCGTAGCCATTCGAGGTACCTTGCCTGACAAAGTTAGGGTTTCCATTGCTCGTCTATGTTCTTTCTTTAATGCAATTTGTAGCAAAGTTATTGACCCTACACAGCTGGATGACCTAGAAAACGAGGCTGCCATTGTGCTTAGTGAATTGGAAATGTTTTTTTGCCTTCCTTTTTTGACATAATGGTGCATTTAATTGTCCATCTTGTTAGGGAGATAAGGTTATGTGGTCCGATTTTCTAATGATGGATGTATCCTGTTGAGCGGTACATGAAGGTCTTCAAAGGTTACACCAAAAATCATTACTGACCAGAAGCTTCAATTGTTGAACGGTATGTTGCTGAAGAATGTATTGAGTTTTGTTTCGAGTACGTGGATGCACTTAAACCTGTTGGGATTCCCCAAATTCGTCATGACTTAACCGGGGGAGGCTATGGTACACAAGGCTTCAATGTCATCACTATGACCCGACAACAGGTTGAACAAGCACCTGTGTATATTCTAAATAACACACAACAGGTTTTGCCTTACATAGAGATGCACAAACAACACATCACAGATCTGCACCCAAAGATGAACATCATGAAGGCACTGCAAGAGCAAAACAAGACTTTCATTAAGTGGTTTAGAGGTAAAATCCTTGCAGATGAAAATGCTTCAAGAAAGTTAACTCTACTTGCGTTGGGCCCAAACCTTAATGTCCCTACTTGGAAGGGATACGATATCAACAACTACTCCTTTTACACAAAATCACAGGATGATAAAAGTTCTGTACAGAACAGTGGTGTCAGTGTTGAGGCTTTTTCGGAACACTTCTCTAGTGCATTAGATAAAAAGCCAATTCGAGCTCCAATGCCTTACTTTGGTGTCATTGAAGAAATATGGGAAGTTGATTATAATGAATTCAGAGTGTCGGTCTTTAAGTGTAACTTATTTAACGGAAACACTGGCGTTCATGTTGACCAATTTTTTTTTACGTTAATTGATTTTGATAAACTGGGTTACAAGGACGAGCCTTTCATCATGGCTGAACAAGCTAGACAAGTCTTTTATGTGCAGGATCCTTCAAATTCAAGGTTGTCTGTGGTCATTCAAGGAAGAACAACTGGCATAGTCGATGAAAGTCAACAACCTCCACAAGACAAACATGAGGTACCGTCATTGTTTAGGCAAATATCTGCCATTGGTGACGAACATATGGTGGATGATAAGCATGCAAATCGTACGGATCATGAAGAAGGCTTGTGGGAGAACAACAAATCTTAAGTAATCAATGTCAAAGAATTTGTGTTCTTTATGAAATCACATTTTTACCTTCCATTAAGGGTATTACTAAATTGTTTAATTTGCATTTATATTTAGGTTTCTTGTTAAATGATGACAACTTAATTGCTTTTATTTTGTTTTTTAAACAATAATGGCAACACCACCGCGGTCCCCTCTTCCTTCAGATGAACCTTCTGAGTGTCCGTCGAGAAAGAGCAGGCAATCAACTCGACTAAGAAGCTTGACATCACGGAACTTGGACCAGCGTAGACCAACCGTTCAAGTAAATCCTTAAATTGGGAGAGGATCTGGTCCCCACAGGCACAAGTTCCACAGCTACCTAGGAGTTGTAGCACGAGAAAAAATCCCTATAATCCACCAAAATTGGAAAGATGTGCCGGCAAATCTTAAGCAGCTAATATGGGACGACATATTGGTATTCCAAAAATAGTTGTTTGTTTATTAATGTGAGTTGTTGTTGTTGGTGCAAGGAAAATTTGACATTTCGGAACCACTTCAAGTGAGGAAGAAGGTGATGTCATCTGTGGCCACCAGATGGAGGCAATTTAAGTCTTCGCTGATATGTAAATACATATATAGTGATAAACAGGGTGAAGATAAAGACCTTCATTATGTTAAGTATGGGCTGGATCAGTGATGTGTTGCAAACACATCTTAATTTTAGCATTAGTTTTAGGTCATAATTGTAGTAAATAGTTAGAAAATAGTATAAGAATTAGTCATATTTATTATTTTACATTATAAAAGCATTTTAATATCATGTTAAGTGTTTGCAGGCCAAAACAAGGGAAATTAAGAGCAAATGATGAAGAAAACCATGACTGGAGACTCA
>PYAF01003414.1:30614-48845 GCA_007407185.1 Glycine tomentella | reverse complement strand
CTGCTTTGTTTAAGTTCTTTACTCAATTCAATACAATCATCCAACAAACTCTTGCGTATATTACTGTACTTGTTCTATCACAACTTTTACAATTATTGCAAAATCTTTCCAATCCCTGTGGAGACGATACTTTACTTACACTTTTATTACTTGTTAAACGATCGGTGCACTTGCCGTATTCGCATAAATAGCACAACAATCAGGAAACTTGGGAGGCATTTGCAGGAAGCAGGGAAAATCCTAATTGGCAGGTTACACAACTGGTTAACAAAATTGATAGAAGTATTTATCAATTATTAGTCATTTTCATTTACTTAGATGTTTAAGTGGTGTCATTTTTTATGTTATACACAGGGGGTTAGAAAAAAGGCCCAGGAAATTCAGAAGTTCAATGATTGCCCACACGTCCTATCTCGAGGGGGTTATGAGTTGCTTGAAAAAAGACTGATGGAAGAAAAGATCAAGAAAAGACAACTAGATGCCCAAAACACCGAGAACCCTACATTGGTCGATGAGCCAGCTTCTCCAATTACAAGGCATGTTAAGTGGAAGATGGCTTGAGCAAAGTATGGAAGAATGACATCTACAGCGAGGCAAGAAATAGCAAATAGAATAGTGAGTTAATATCATATTTTTGTGTTATATCACTAATGTATGGTAAACGACGTTCTGATTTTTGTGGTTGTCATGTACTTGGTAATGCAGGACTCGTTAGAAGAACAAACAACACAGGGGAGCTTTGTTCTTGATGGTCAAAATGATATTCTAAACACTGCACTAGGAAGACCAAAGCACCCTGGTCGTGTTCGTGTAGCAGGGATAATATTTTGGACAGGCAACCCGTGGTTCCAATAGTTCTTTGCCATCCATTAGTCAAGCTGATTTAGCGGACCTGATTCAAAATATGAAAGAAGAATGGAGGAGAGAACAAGAAGAAGTAACCAAAAAAACAATTGAGAAAATCACACAAGAGGTTAAAGACAGAATGAAAAAAGATTTGAAGGAGGTAATCAAAATGGAGTTGTTCCAAATGGCATCACCACCGTCCCCTCCGAGTGACTTGGATTTTTAGCAAATAGTTGCACGTGTCAGCACAAAGGGGAGTTGTGCTGATCAAGCAGCGAATCCATCAGCTGATGACCATGTCACCAATGTGGTACCTACCATGGGACTACATGTGGTGTGTGATCAATCTACCAAGCTGGTTGCCATGGGAAAAGTTGAGCACGGGGTGTCCCCATACACAACGTGGCTTATGCAGATGATGCCATCAGAGTTATTGTCAAGGAAATTATTGATGGGGATGCTGAAGTCCCTATCCCGTCATCTGAAATCCAATATGTGAGAGATACCCTTAGCACATTTGTTGTGTGGCCCACACATCTTGTCAAGCTTGTGCCTCCCCAGGTATTCATGAATCCGATTTTTCATTTATATTACAAGTAGTTTGAATTAAAAAGTAATTTGTTGTTTATGTTACATGTTCAATATTTAATTAAGATGATGTGGTTATTTACAATGATAAGATTCAGAGTTGTGTACAAAAAAATCCAATGAAGCAGTTCAAAGGTCGGACACTGATTGTGGAGATGACCCATTGGGTGACCTCATTCAAAACCTATTTGATTTTTACAAAAAGTCGGTGGAGTTGGTGTGGGATGGAGCTAAATTTGGTCTCCCTAATGCAGTGACATCATTCTTCATCACCTTTTCTGATGTGAACGAAATTATTTCAGGCGACAAATGTTTGAACATTTCTAACCTACAGTTGTGGATGATGTAAGTACATTAAGTTTCACGATGTGCAGTACAAAATACGATTTATACACCATTTAACCTTGGAATGATGTTTTATTTTGAGATGTATTGTGTAAAAATTAGGTTTATGGAAGAACAAACTACAAGCTTAGGGCATGGATCGGTCTATGGATTTCTTGAGTCTCAATCGATACACTATGCAAAGGAAAGAAGTGAAGAGTGTCAAAAATACATCGAAACATGGGTCAAGGAATCACAACGACAACTGTACCTAGGAGCTTACTTCAATCAGTAAGCTAAAGTAATGGTTTGGAAATGTTGTTTATATATGGATGATAATAAGTAACAATTATATTCATTGCAGGGCCCAAATGTGGCTATTACGTCATGCATTGGATGTGGAACATAGTCAATGGGTATGTCAAGAGTGAATGGAACAAGGTATATTACATTTTGTATGCACTGTGTTTCAACTTTTTTAAACTATGAACTGACTACATCATTAATTATCTATAATTGGGTTATGTTCCTGTGCTTATGTTTGATGTAGTTGTTTCTGGATGCGACACCGTTAGACATGGCGTACATAACAACAATTCGAAACAAATGGGCAGTGTATTTGTTAGAAGTTAAAAAGAAGATGCTGACACAGCATTAGTGCTTATAGCACAAACTAGTAGGATGTATTTCATATGTATTTGATTGGTTATCAAAAAAAATGTACAAGTAACTGTTACATGTTTGTGATTTCGCATGTTGACTTTAATTAAATGCAAATGGATATCCAATATTTGTTTATTACGAATTGTGTTCATACTTTATGTGGTAAAAAGAAGGTGCTGGAGCACTTTCGCATGCTTGTGCTGGTCCTCTTGTTTCTGTAGCAGCTATTTGAAATCCAATATATGGCCTTTTAGACAGCTTCGAACGGTAGCCAATAGGTAATTTCATGGACATCATCAATGTGGTGTGCAGTTTTACGTAAATTCACCCGGCCCAGTTGGTTTCTTCTCCAACCTTGCTCTTAACTATCAATTCTCCAGTGGATATTCTGTTGATGGAATTGAATTTAGAGTCTTTGTATGAGATTATGTTCAAGGAATTGAATTTCATTCCTTTGTATGAGATTGTGATTCTTTGTTTTGCTATAGACAAAGAGAGTGTTTGGGAGAGGTGCCTTGATCTGTGTATTTAGAGGAAGAGTTGGGATTTGGAGGACTGTTGTTGCTACTTCTCTGCATGACACAAATGTTGTTCCTAATGTGGTGTTTTGTGTTGACTCGGCGGAGGGTTTGTTTTTGGTGTACATGTGTCAAGAGGAAGCTTAGAGCATCACTTGCATGGTACTAATTTTCTCTTATTTTAATTTCTTGAATCCTGCCTGCTGTGTAGTTATTAGAATTGAGTTTGATGATTGTCACTGATCATAGTTTGGCTTTCTTTATAGGGAGGAAGAACGGTGTCAAGCGTAGTTCACCACTTCCATGGTCTGTGAGGTATGAAGTTGCAATTGGGAATGCAGAAGCTGTGTCCTGCATTTATGATTTTCACTTTAATTTTTGTTACTGTTTATAATTATCCATTAGTTTAACTATAGCTTATTTCTAACGCTAGCTGCACAATCAACTGCCTTGCTCCACTCGCCAAGGTTCCATATTCTGGACAGTGGAACTAACACGTTGATTTTGAGTATTTGACTGTTACGTGTAGTCCTCATTGTTTCTTGTCTAAATTTTGCAGGTTATCAATGACAGGTTCGACATTGTTGTGGGTTTGTTGACTACTGTTCATTCCATCACTGGTGAGCATATACTCCTGCAATTTGATTGGTTGCATGCCTTTTACTATGTCACCTATTATGATATATCTTGCTAAGTTTGAATTATGTTTTTGTTGTGTAAACCAGCTACCTAGAAGACTGTTGATGGGCCATCAGCCAAGGACTGGAGAGGTGGAAGACCTGCTTCATTTAACATCATTCCTAGCAGCACTGGAGCTGCTAAGGTGAATATTTTATATATGTTGTGGTATTTCTTGTTGTTGAACACCAAATTTTTATTGTTTAGTCAACACTTATTTGGTTTTACTGATTCCAATTTTTCTGTGCAAGGCTGTTGGGAAAGTCCTCCCTGCTTTAAATGGAAAGTTGACTGGTATGGCATTCTGTGTTCCCACCATGTTCTCATTACTTGTTATTTGAAAAGGCCTCCATTTTGGGATGGGTCCTTTTCAATTATATTGTCTTATATAATGTTGTCTTTCTCAGGGAGGAATCACAGGGAAAGTTGAAGGGAATTCTTGGTTACACTGTAAATGATGTGGTCTCCACCGACTTTGTTGGTGATAACAGGTATAAATTATGTTAACAGCTGAAAAGTTATTAAACACAATTGCATTTTTTAAGTTGATAATTTGACATTATTCACTTTCCTGTTCCTGATTGGTCTGTTAACCTTTTTTAAAAAATTATTGTTCCAAATCAAGTATTTTTGATGCAAAGGCAGGAATTGCATTGAATAAGAATTTTGTGAAGCTTGTGTATTGGTATGACAACGAATGGGGATACAGGTAATCCACCTTTAACCTGGCATGTGATAGTGGGTTAGTGTGTCACTTAATCTATATTGGGGTTATTAAATTAGGCCCAAAGTCTAATCACACGAATTTCAGATTTTTATTGTTGTAAATTCAGCTAGATCTAACGGTAATACCTTCTATGTGTGCCTGGTGCTGCAACTCACGTGTCACTGACCTGCTTGTAATCGTTGCCAACAAGTCTTTTTAAAGTGGTACTGCGAACTACCTTGTCTGCACATTGTGTGCTGGTCTAGCTGCGATTTAGTGTCTTGCTCGTGCCAAAAATGAGAAGTATGAAAGTAAAAATGCAAACTCTCACTCAAGCTGGTTTGATTGGAAATTTAAACACCTATGACTGACATAATCTAAAAAACAAATAAGTGTTATGCTCTAAACAGTTAAGGATATTTCTGAAACTAAGTGCTATGACCGATCTAAGCATTGCTGGTTTAGTTGCAAGAGCTGAAAGCTAATCCTGATAGAAGTGAAAATGGAACAGTCGTTGAGGCAGGGCTAGATAAATCGAAGGGACCATTTGCTTCATTTATTGTACAGAATGGTACCCTTAGGCGGGGAGATATAGTAGTTTGTGGAGAAGCTTTTGCAAAGGTTGGTATCCACAAACTTAAAATTGAATAATATATGATCTTAACATTTGGTTACTGAATTCCGCCATTCTACTTTGCTTCCCGGTGCATTGGTAAACATCTTCTGTTTACTTCTTTCAGGTGCGGGCTTTATTTGATGATGGTGGAAAGCGGGTTGATGAAGCTTCACCCTTTATACCTGTACAGGTTTGTAAATTCATAGTACAAAAGACAAATATGATGCATTACAACTTTTGTTTAATGAGTCTTGTGGTTTTCCTCAACATGTACATGGACTGAATCACTGCATATACACATGTATCAAATATTAGTTTGCTAATCCAAACAAATAATGGATGCTGATTAAGTTCACTCGTCTTCCTTTAGGTACCCATTAGTTAGTTAGTTAGTGGGCTGAAATGGTTTGAATAAGGCATGTTTGCCTATAAGAAGGAAGGTTGAGAGACAGAGATACTTTACCATTTCAGAAAGGATTTTACTTTTAAGAGAGAGGGGAGAGAACATGGTCTACTGAATACCCTGAGTATTCAATAAAATTAATTTCTTTTTTATTTTCTGATCCAGTTTCTGTCATCTTCTTTTAGAATATTGATGTGAATTCATTAGTTGGCAGTATAATTATTGACATCACATTTTTCTAATTGCAATTTAAAATACATCCTCGCACATGTGCATGTCTATTATATTTATTGTTGTGCGTTTACAATTACATCCATATGATGATGTGTGCTGAGTAACACAAATGTTGCTACAACCAAGAACAAATTAATTACTATGGAACATACAAATTTGAGGTTGTTAGTATTCAATTACCAATTCATTTCTTCAATTTGAGTACTCTGGCTACACTTTTGTATTTATTTAAGGTGTAGGGTAAGTAATCCTGTAAAAGGCTATAGTTAAAAGATTTTACAATGTGTTTTTCACACCAAATGCTATTTTGACCAGTCTTTTTTCTACATTGATCATAAACTTCTCCTTTGGGGCACCAGAGGGATTGGCCTTGGAACAATAAGTAGAGCTGCATAGCTGTAGAATTAGTAATTACTACAAAAAGCAACTAGTCTCATTCAGTGTGGATTTCAATTCTCCAAAGATTGATGTGTCTTGTTACAAGTTACTGAATAAAGGAAATGTTCCTAGTTGAATTTAGTGAGATGGGGAGAATTAAGAGAGATAAAGAACTTAGCGAATGAAATAGCTTCTTATTCAGTAGAATGGTTATCCAAATATATAGTCTTGATAGACTTGGTGGAGACTATTCACCAGGATTATAATAACTTATGCAAATTCCTCAACACTAATATCTGTGAACACTAACTGTATCTAAATGAGATACATGAACATACTATTTCCTATGTACATTTAATATCATTATTTCCAACGCTTTCCACATTAAAGAATCAAATAATGAAAATCTTTTGGTGGCATCAATTTTGCTGTTAATAGCATGGGAAAAGATCTATCATGGTGGAGAATACAAGTGTAAAACACCTATAGATTTTGAAGTTTCATAGTTACCTTATTCAGCCACTTTTTAAGAGCCATGTGGATTGTCCAGCTCTTCATAGAAGCCAAAACTTGACCTAATTCAAAGTTATCTGTTATGCCTTATGTGCATGTCTACAGGTTATTGGATTGAATAATGTTCCAATTGCTGGTGATGAATTTGAGGTTGTTAAATCCCTTGATACTGCACGTGAAAGGGCAGAGGCTCGTGCTGAGTTAAGGCCAGTAATGAGCGTATTTCAACAAAGGCAAGGGATGGAAAGGTCACCCTTTCTTCCTTAGGTTCAGCAGTTTCGTCAGGAAAGCTGTCTGGACTAGATTTGCATCAACTAAATATAATTTTGAACACGTTCTTTAGGTATGATCACTGCTAGTAGTGTTACTTGAATTTCTATAGTTTTGGTTGATGCTAAATTTGCCTTGCTGAACTAATTAATGAATGTCAGTGATATCAATTATCATGTCTGATTTCATATTATTAAAACCCAATATATATTATATTGAATCATTGAAATAAGAGCATAACTGTCTCATTTACGATTTATCATTGGGTTCATCTACCACCGATCCCAATTAACTTGGGTTAAAGGTGTTGTTGATGTTGATGTTGATAGAAATAAGAGCATAACTTATGTAGTATGTACCTTACCAATTTACCTTGAAATTTAGATTAAGAACTTATCATATTTTAACAACCCCAACAGGGGTTTGAGTGGTTTTTCTTGCATGAAAACATGTGTATTCCAATAGAAAGAAGACTACTTTAATATGGTTATTAATAGCCAAAGTTGATATGGCCGAACACTTTGACACACGCTACTTACTGAGACATGTTTAGATATCTATCTGTCAGGAAATAAGTGTTAAGCGTGTGTGTGTTCATGTAATTTTGAGTGTAGCATGTATGGAATTGTCAATAACCTACCAATTCTTTATCATTTATGGTAAATATGCAAATTTGTTCACCATAAAGAATCAAATAATAAAGTTGGCATTTTCTGTATTGTTCTATATGGCTGCAACTTCAATATGTTTTATGGATCATCACTTTGGTTATTGCTTCTTGTGCAATTAATGTCATTGTTCTTGGTCATGGTTAGGGATTTGGGTGAAGCTGTCAGAAAAGCGCTGGATATTCTACCACGACATTTCTAATATGAAGTTTTTGTTGGAAGCAACAAGTGATGTAAACACAAGTGATGTGGACCATGCAGTTGCAAGCAAGGCCATCATTTTGGGATTTAATGTGAAAGCACTAGGCTATGTGAAAAGCTATGCAGAGAACAAAGTTGTTGAGGTTAGATTATATAGAGTCATTTATGAATTAATTGACGATGTACGAAAAGCAATGGAAGGGCTACTAGAACTTGTTGAGGTAAATGCATATATCTTTAAATTTGTAACCATAATGTAGATTATGCATATGCACACATTTGTTCAAGACGGATTATTACATGACATTTAAGTTCAGTAAAGCTTGTAAAAATATCTCAGTGACATAAATTTATGTTTTACGACTTAATAAAACATCCTTGCAAAGTGAAAGCTGATTTGAATAAAAGCCATGATGGTATGCAGGATGTGGTAACATCAACTCAGATAAATACATAAACTATAATCTCTCTAATTAGCAAAATGTCAAAGTTATGGTTGTAATTACTAAATAGCGTACCGTGTGAGGGAATAAAGAAACTCGTATGTGATGTGTGAATCTTCATACTATAGCGAGTTCAACAAAACTATACCCGTGAAATGAATTTCAAAGAAAAATCTAAAAATATATAATTTTAGAAATTCTCGTCTTTGTATCATAACAATCAAAGATGGTTTTTTAAAATAACCGTCTTTGAGTTAAAAAATATTAAAAAAATTCAGTTTTGGAACTTTTTAAGACATTTATTTAAAAAACCCGTCTTTGTAAGTAATGATTCAAAGTCGATTTTTTTAAATAACCGTCTTTGAATTCAAAAATGGGTTTTTTAAGTCAGTTAATTTAAATAACCGTCTTTGTAGACAGCTATTCAAAGTTGGTTATTTAAAATAACCGTCTTTGAAATCATAAATGCGATATTTTTAAGTCAGTTATTTTAAAAAACCGTCTTTGTAGCTAATTATTCAAAGTCAGTTTTTTAAAACAACCGTCCTAAATTCCTTTTCGTAATTTATTATTTTTAAAATAAATGAAATTCAATGTCGATTTTTTTTAAATAACCGTCTTTGAATCTTGCCATTCAAAGTCAGTTTTTTTGAAACAACCGTCCTAAATTCTTTTCCCTAAATTATTAAGCTTAAAATAAATAAAATTCAAAGTCGGTTTTATGGTAAAAACCGTCTTTGAATCATGCCATTCAAAGTCGGATTTTTGAAAAAACCGTCGTTGTAGGGTCTTCTTTTAAAAAAAAAATCAAAAAATGGTTTCTAAGACGGTCTTCGGTAACCGTCGTTGTAAGGTCCCCTTTTCGATGACATGTAGCTACAAAGATGGTTTCAAAATCGTCATTGTATGCCTAAAATAACCGACCTTGAATATACGATGTGTAGTAGTGTTAACAGATAGTAATCGATTATTACGCAAGTGTAATCGATTATTTTAACATATGTAATCGATTATTTAACCAAGTAAACGATTAAAATGTTCTTGAGACAATCTGGAAATCTTTAACGAACAAAATAATCAATTATTCCATGAAGTAATCGATTAAACCAGTCAGTCTCGTATATGCAATAGGCCTTGGTATTCGATTACAAATTGTGGTAATTGATTAAGGCAGTCATGTACAATTTCCAGAATAAGCCTATGTAATTGATTACAGATTGTGGTAATCGATTAAGGCAGTCATGCATATTTAAAAATGAACTTGTGTAATCGATTACAGGGTAATGGTAATTGATTAAGACAAATAATCATGATTTACATTTTGTGCTATGTAATCGATTAAAGTGTTTGTCATGGCTTTTCCAGAATCAAACAGAAGCTGTTAATCGGTTATATCCTTGTGTAATCGATTAAAGCAGGCAAAGCCATGGAATATGCACAAATAAGCTCTTAAGTTCTTTTCTTGAAACATTTTATGCATGAAAATATTTATGCTTTATGCAATGCAAGAATCACAAGATTAGCCTTCTTAACCATTCTACAAATTACAAATGTCTTCAATTGAATGGCATGTAAAAAGCTAAAACCTTCAAGTGACATTGGCTTTATTCTTGATCTTCATTTTCAGCTCATCCTATATCCAACAACTTCTGCGGTCCACTTGAACTCACTGGTTTAGGTGCAGGTGTGGCCTCCAGTCTTAGACTTTGGTTCTGCATCCTTAGGAATCACCAAAAACTACACAAATCCTACATGAACCTCAATGAAGCTAGGGGAAACTTCATCTAGCACTACATGTGTCTCAACTTTCTATGGCATCATGGACTACTCATCAACACTACATCACTATGGATCACCTTCACACCCTTGTAATAACCTACAAAACACTTTTTTGTTACTTTGGATCAATCTTAGATCTTTTATCACTCGATATATGCACAAAATGAAGACCCTCAAATATTTTTAAATTATTAAAATCAACTGAGTTACTTGTCCAAACTTCCTCTGCAACTGTCTCATCCCATGAATCTCATGGCGATTGGTTGAGCAGATAGCATGCCATATTCATTGGCTCTGCTTAAAAGCCTTTGGGAAGGTCAACATTTAACCTTAGACGTTGAGCCCATTCAGTAAGGGACCTATTCATCCTCTCTGTAACACCATTTTGATGTGGTGTTTTTTGCACTGAGAAATGTCTTTGAATGCCATATTCCTCACATAATTTATGAAACCATAATTTTCTATACTTCCTATCATTATCAGACCATGTATCTGATTTTTCTACCCCTTGTAGTTATCCACATCAACCTTCCATAGCTTGAACTTCTCAAAGACTTTGGATTTCTATTTCGGGACCTTGTGAGAAAAATCATCAATAAAAGTGACAAAATAGTGGGAACCACCCAAAGACAAATCTCTATTATGCCCCCCAGATCAATATGCACATACTCTAAGATACCATTTATGATGTCCATCACAGCTTTAAAACGCACTCTAAATTGTTTCCAGAGCACATAATACTCACAGAAATCTAACTTGTTGCTTTGAACTCCCTTCAAGAGTCCTCTCATATGAAGCTCCACCACCCCACACTTATTGAGATGGCCCAAATATATGCGCCATAATCTGGTAACATCATCATTAGACTCAACAGATCTATATATATTTCCTAAAGTTTGTCGTGCTTTCATCATAGTTCACGCACCCTTACACACTCTGAATAAGAGTTTGTTAGAGTTCGATTGTGAAGGTGAAGTCCCACATTAGGTAGGAATGAGCAAGTTAAGCAACATACAAGTGAGGAAGACCCATATACCTGATGCCTTAAGATTTTGGGTTGAAGGTGGTATCAAGTTCACTTGTGTGGTGTGCTTGTGGCCCATTGGTACAAATCTCTTTGATGTTAAACCCCCTTGGATTTTCTAACAAATGGTATCAAAGCCGATAGTTTGACCAAGTGATCGGCTTAGACAAGTATAATGGAATTAGCGATGGATCCAAACATAGGGACCCTTCATATCAAAAGTCTTCCTAGTGGTCCATATATGGAGATTGAAAGTCTTCCTAGTAACGCGGAGGCCAGATTACGTGTTTCGTGATCGTGAAATGATGGATTGGCAACATGAGTATCTAGAGTTGCTGGCGGCAATATCTCTAATAGGCACCATTAAATACACATGGATGGAAAAATGTTTTTGCTTGGGGGAGAGCTACCATGGGAAGAGACTAGCATTTGAAAAGGAAATGATCATTGGAGTTCAAGTATGAAGTTGAAGTCACAATCGGGTATGAATGGGCAAGTTGAGCCAAGCAACATATAAGTGAGGAATACCTACAAACTTAATGCCTTAAGGTTTTGAGTTGAAGGTGGTTTCAGGTTCACTTGTATAGTGTGATCATGACCCATTGATGTAGATCTCTCGGTGTTAAACACCTCTCAGATTTTCCAACATGTATTCTTTTATTTACAAGAGAAGTGTAATTGTTCTTTATATATTTATATGTAGATAGAGGTATTAGAAAAAGAATACATCTTTAACTAAATGTCAACCTTATGTAGCGTAACTATAGTAAACTCCTCACACATTTTGAGAAAAAAATAGTTGGGAAAATTTTATGAAGGAACAAAAAAATATTACGAGGGCATAGTAGATAAATGAGAGGGCTCTTATTTAACTGAGTTGAACCAACCTTTTCAATATCTTCTTCTAAAGATATTGAGTCTGCTAGAGCAATTTCTCTAACAAGAAAACATATATCATATATTTTCAGTATGTAGTCAAGAACAACAATATGCACAAGAGGAAGGAGAGGTTTCATAATTAACAAAGTTGAAGCAACTATCTCAAAATGTTTTTCTATAGATATTGAGTCTTTTGTAGTCATTTCACTGTCAAAAAAAATATAGAGCACATTTTTTTCAATAAGTCAAGTACAATTCACATTTTTGAACTATTGATAGGCTTTGATTGCGGGTCAACCCATAGGAATCACAAAATTTAGGGCATTGTTGCTTCGTGCACCTCCAAGTTGCTTTTTGCACCCTTTTTGACACTACTATAGAAAAAGCCTTCAACATCGGTTCTGGAGAACTGATGTTGAATTGACCGTAATTGAAAGTGAGCAACTTTCGACAACAGTTCAAAAATCGATGTTGCAAGCACCTTTTCTACATTGGTTGTAGACACGACTGATGTTGAAAAGGAACTTTCTACATCGGTTGTAGCCACAACCGATGTAGAAATTAAGTGCATTTTTAAATATTTATTTTGTTTCACAATGAACCCAACCTAAAAATTCAAAACAGACTCGAAATTTTCTACCATATATTTATTATATGCATAAAAACTAATAAGTGTACAAAATTATTAAAATATTAAAGTGAAATATTAGCTTACTATATCTATGTGAAGCTTTCAAATGGATATTCATTAGGTGTTGTATCATTGATGCAAATAGAGCATTTGAATGTTGGACAAGATACCTGAGTCTCAACTGGGAATTATTTTCAAAGAGTCAAAATCTATGGATTGAAGAATATGTGAAAAACATAAACTAGGTTTAAGTAAACAAATTATCCATTGAAAGAAAAAGAAGGAAATAGACGAAACACTTTAAAGACAATGAACTAGAAACTTGAACCTAAAATTCTTCCTTACTTCCTAGTTTATTCCATTCTTCCTTACTTCCTTACAAGAGGAGTTCGCAAAGAGTGAAAAGCAATTTCAGAATCACAAAGATACTCTCAAACATGTAAAATTAATCTAAAATTGATAGATTGCAGCATTGTTCAATTCAAGTTGGACAAATTCATGTGTTTTTCACATTCCTATACAAAAGCCTTCAAAGAAGTAAACTGAAAGAGAAAACATGTAAGCCAAATCTTTATGTATTTAATGATCCAATTTATTTTATGCAACTTTAACCTGAAAAACATTCACTCATTATCAACACAGGTTAAATATGTTTTTACAAGTAAAAAAGGAACAATATTTATAGCTACAATGCTTCCCCACATAAAGTTATAGAGGGGGGAAAAGGGAAAACATAGAAATTGATCACTTCAGTATACTACACAATTTTACAGATAGTAGCTGAATTTTTAACTCCCAGATTGAATTGGTAATAGATCAATTGTCTAATGAGAAATCATCTAGATGAATTTATTAACAAATCAATATGATCTAACCAGCATTGAATAAAGTAAATGTATTTGAATATTCATTCTAACACTGATATAAAGTTATAAACAAATGCATGCCAATTAAAGTTATAAGTTTCCCTTTGTATATTTAACCTTAGATATTTAAACTTAAAATCAAGCATAAGATATATGTCAAATATCAGACGGCTGAATCATTGATCACAAAATTATATTATTTTCTGACGGTTTTAAGTGACCGCCACAAATAAACAACCAGAAATAACACTTTTTTTTGTAGTGATATAAAATATTCTACAAGATAATCCGGTAATGGAAATTAGAATATTATATTCTCTTTGTAATACAATTTTTTCATATTAATTTAATAATATTTTCATATTGATATGTGTTTGAATCTTATCAACAATGTTACGACAAATAAGAGACTTATGTTGAAAAATTGACATATTGTCTATTGTATTGATATGAACTGAACCAAAAAAATTGGTCTATTGAAGTTCTAGACTGTCAATTTTTTAATTAAAAAAAAGATACTTTAAGACGGTTCTTTGAAAAACCGTTTTACAAAGTTTACTAAAGAAAATCGTCTTTCGAATTCTACTTTCCAAGACATTTTTCTAAAAAATCAATTTAAAGTTCTAAATTATTATTTATAAAAAAAAATATTCTAAGACGGTTTTTCAGATAATCGTCTTAGAAATTCTACTTTCTAAGACAATTTTTGAAAAAACCATTTTATAATCCCTAATATTTTTTAAAAAAGACATTTTAAAACGATTTTTGAGATAATCTTTCTAAGACAGTTTTTGGAAAAATCATCTTAAAATCCTCAATTTTTTTATATAAAAAATCATTCTAAGACGATTTCTATGCAAATCGACGTAAAAATCAATTTTCGAAGACGGTTTAAAAATCATTGTTGAAAGTATTGACTTTTTACGACAGTGACCATCGTAAAATACACTACAAAACTATCGTAAAAACTCTATTTTCTAATAATGCATGTAAATGAGGTCCACTAGGAAATTAATCAACTAAAACGTACACCTTAAAAACACCAAAAAAATTTCAAACATAATCTCTTATGATAAATCCTAAGACTATATGTGCAATATATAAAAAAAAAAAAAAAAAAAAAAAAAAAAAAAAAAAAAAAAAAAAAAAAAAAAAAAAAAAAAAAAAAAAAAAAAAAAAAAAAAAAAAAAAAAAAAAAAAAAAAAAAAAAAAAAAAAAAAAAAAAAAAAAAAAAAAAAAAACACAAACGTATGCCTCCAATTAGACGCACTCGAACAACGACAATAAAACAAACACTAAAATTTTCTTAGTCAACTAACCTAATTGCCCAGCACAATTATAATGCAACCCAAATGATTTCTCAATATATATATATATATATATATATATATATATATATATATATATATATAAGTGGACCAGTGTCGTAGAAGGCAAAAATCTATCTCAATAATATTTTCATTTTCACATCAAAAGGAAAGATGGACAAAAAAACCAAGGGTCAAGGGAATATAATGGAGAAAACAAAACAAATATTCAGAAATGCAAGTGAAAATTAGTATAAAGAAAGTACCAGCAAAGACACCAAAATCAAATCACACACGAACAATTGAAGATACAAGCACATTGCAATACATGTAAAGAACATGGATTTAAAAATTGAAAGAAAATCAATGCTACAAAGGTCAAATAAATTGCTTAAACTTATAGGTCCAAGACTGCACCAAAAACACAACCGCCATTAACCCTTCGCCCAACAAAACCTCACAAAATTCAAAGAGAAAAAAAGCGGAAGAGAGAACTAAAGGTTTAAGGTTAGAATCCATACTTGAGGAATGGAGGAAGAGCACACACGTGAGGTGAGGCGAAGTAGAGCATGCTTGAGGAAGAAACTTTGCGAGGCATATTTTATTTTAAGGTTTCAAAGAAGATTATAATTAATAATATAGCACGAAAGAATATTAAGGGGATATATTAAAACTTTATTTTTTTAATCCCATTATATGTGTATTTTTCGAGTCATTAGTTTATATTTTATTTTTTAAGATTTATAATTGATCTAGCTTTTTAGTCCCTTACCGCCACAACTTTTATTATATTTTTAGCCATATATGTGGTCTTATATATGAAAACTTTAATAACTGTGGTCTATTTTATATCCACAGTTTTGATTAGGCATGACAACGGGGCGAGGCTAGGACGAGTATTGCATTCCCCGTTCTCGCCCCCAAACCCACTCTCCGTCCCCATTTCCAATTCTGGTCGGGTTTTAAAACTCATCCTCATCCCGCCTCCGTTAAGGGTTGGGTTTTTCCCGCCCCGCCCCACCCCCGCTATTTGATTAAAATTTTAAAAATAAAAAAATAATATAACTTTTTATTGAAAAATCAGAAAAAAAAAAAACTAATTTCGTAACAAAAAATAATAATAACAAACTCACATTTAAAATATGTGATCATAATTTAAAAATTACAAAACAAAATCAATCAATTCAATTAAAAAAATTAGAAAATATCTTTTTTAATATTATTTATTACGAGGTGGGGACGAGGGCGGGGGAGGGCAGTGGCGGAGCCAGAAAATATATTTAGTCTATGCCAAAAATTTTGACATATCAAATTATCAAAATATTTATTATTATTTTTATCAGCAAAGATAATTATAATATAATATATATATATATATATATATATATATATATATATATATATAAAGATAAGCAACACAATACAAGAAATACTGCTATGAGTGCATCCTAATATAAATAAGAGCATGACAAAGATGGCTTGTATAACGACTTCGTTTTATTTCCTTATTTTAACCCCTTACGTTGTTTCAATTTTTACCCACTACGCTTAAATTTACGAAAAAAAATTTCTACGAAATTTGGTTACGTAAAATATTATTTTAGACGATTTGCTATGGTGGAATAATTTCAACATAATACATAGTCTAAGTTATTTAGGCATAAATAAATATAACAGTCCGTATACAGTCATCCAAAATAAAAATACAGATCATGAACAAAATAGTATCATACGAGATACATAACTCCAAATGCAGCACAGCAAACGAGTTCACCCATTCATCAAGCCAAAACACAGCATACAAATCATCAAGCTCTCCATGTCTCAGCTATTCACTATTCCTCTGCTCGCCCAAATTAATTGGGGTCGTCACAGGTGTCAAACCACAGACACAACTCGGGTAAGTATTTAATAAACATGATTAGATATTCAATAGAAAATAAATTAACGTTTTAGATACATAATATATTGAAAGTAACAGCAGATATGTAGTAATATCAAACAATATTTATAAAACAGATACATAATAAATGATGCATGATTTCTTTGTTAGATGATGCATGACTGAGATCTCAGAGGCCTAGTCAAAGGTACCAAAATTTAGAATAGTTTCACCCACTCCAGTGAAACAGTCCCACCCACTCCAGTGAGACCTCCCTCCACTCTGAGGGGATAAAAGGGTACCATAATATAGTTCCACCCACTCCAGTGGAACAGTCTCACCCACTCCAGTGAGGCCTCCCTCCATTCCGAGGGGATAAATGCAAAGAATGACTGTAATGATTTTCTTTTATTTTTAGTTACTTTTTGTTATTACTTCTATCCTCAAATTCTCTTGACTTTGGCACTACTACTTCATCATAATTAATTTCATATAAAAGATACATGTGTGCCATAATTTCTTCGAAAAAATAATCTTATATATAATATGGATTTTTAGTTGTGTATCCATGACCTAATTTCTA
The DNA here is from genome assembly GCA_007407185.1 of Glycine tomentella. Lineage (NCBI taxonomy): Eukaryota > Viridiplantae > Streptophyta > Magnoliopsida > Fabales > Fabaceae > Glycine > Glycine tomentella. The sequence goes on along the minus strand of PYAF01003414.1, from coordinate 31,845 downwards.
ATAGAAATAGCATAGAATCTTTTATCATAACTCAACATCAAGTGAATGTTAAAATATCATACAGTTACATCAACAAATAAAATAATATATAGCAACGTAATTAAATACAGCAACAGCAATACAGCAACAGCAACATACAGCAACATAATATCATACAGCAACATTGAATACAGTAACATAATAAAATATACAGCAATAGTAAGTTACAGAATTAATTCACAGCAACACAAAATTAATCTACAGCAACATAATAGAATACATACAGCAATCATTAAGTTACAAACAGCAACATAATAAAATAACTTACAGCAATCATGAAATTACAAATTTAATATACAGCAACATAATTAAATGCAGTAATTATTAAATAATTATTTACAAATACCATAACATCAAGTCTTGAATAAATGAATACAGCAACGTAACCTATGGCCTTAAAATCTGAATGATAAAGTTAATTAGTTACTTCCTTATTAATCTAAATTAATTTCAGGTTAATTAAAATTATTTATTTAAAGAAATGGATGTTATATTAACCTATCAATCATCTAATCCATGTATATTAAGATACTTCCCATACCTTAGTTTTTCCTTGTTTTGAAATTTTGCTACCTTATTCCAAGAACCTTAGCTTTTCCACGTGATCCTCCAAGCTGTGGCTGTTTTGTTTTGGCTTTGTTTTTAGGTAATGTAACAAGTGAAAGGGATATGCTGAAAGTGGGATTGTTGTCCATGCAAAATCAGCTCCCTCTTTGGTCCCACCATGCTTTTATATAGGTTAGTTTTCATTGCCTAAATGAAAATATCACAAAACTTCATCATTTCTAGCCTTTTTGGTTGGTCCAATAGGATTACTCCTTGCTTGGTGTCCGTCCAAGTGGCCTTGTTCCACAATTTTCTACAACTTTCTCCATCTTTCACTAAAGTGTACGGCCAAGCTTGTTTTTTTGGAACTAACATGTTTCATTTTTTTTGGCTTTATGGTCCAAACCGTAGAATATGTTAAAGGTTTTTAATGCTTTATTTTCTTATCATATTTTCTTATAATGCTTTATTTTCTTAATATATTTTCTTATATTAGTCACAAGTGTTAGTTCAATGGCTTTCATGGAAATAAAATTTCTAAAATTGGTTAAAAGCTAGACTAAGTTTTAGTATGTTTTAGTAATCAATTTTGAGATGTTTCTTAACTTTCTTCTAATAACTTTTCTAAATTTCTATTGGTTCATTT